>JANAVB010042725.1:0-50741 GCA_029216955.1 Iris pallida | reverse complement strand
ATGGAGCATGTAAGACATTGGTTAGAGTGATGGAAGGGCTGTATGCGACGGTGCCTTTACCCATTACAGGGCTGGATGTACCATCAGCGGTCTGAATACTCTCCGGTAATGGTAGGTGAGTATAGTCCTGAACACCACGGGATCCCGTGACATGGCGAGATGCCCTAGAGTCCATAATCCATCCTGGCTGATAGACAGATGCAAGAACACGTGCAGAATCACCGGTGCTGGTTTGGGCAAAGCAAGTGATGTGATCTCCCGAGGTAGAAGACGCCCAGGACTGTCGGCCGAACCCAGCTTTGTGCCTCGCAACTTCTCAAGGAACTCCCGCTCAAGCGGGATTATTTCAGCCAGTTGATTCTCTCTCCATTCCTCCGCCAAATTTGCTTTGTGTCCGCCCCTTCTACCAGCATATCCTCCTCTACTACCACGTCGGCCTCCACGACCCCGTCCTCGATCATTAGACTGATTGCGCAAGGGTTTTGGACAAAATCGGATGTAATGTCCGGAGTCACCATAATTGTGGCAAACACCACCCACAGATGAAGGTTGATTGAAGGCAGCAAGGGCAGACTTGTCAACCGCGGCTTGCTCCCCCTGGTAGGAGCCCTTGTTGGGCATCAAGTTCAGTCGAGCTTCTTCCTGTGTCATGACAACTATAGCTTCTTCCAAGGTCGGAAGTGTGGGTTGGGATAGGAGGATATTCTGTCTCTGCTCAAATACAGGGTGTAGTCCCTTCAGGAATTTCATCATACGCTGCCGCGAAATATAAGCCAGGAACGTCTGAAAGTACTTTGCGAATGTCGGTTAGATTTGTGCATCTTCTATCCCAAGAGGATCATAATGATCCAGATCAGACCAGTACTTCTTCAACAGGGCTGCGTACTCAGAGATGGTACGTTCGTCTTGGGCCACCCTATCGAGTTCATCTTGCAGTTGAAAGACTCGCATAGGGTTGCCTGAGCCGGAGTACATATCTTTTAGAGTTTGCCATATATCAGCAGCAGCCTCCATCGCCTCGACATTGCCCGAAACCTGGTCGGTTAATGAGGCAGTCAACCACCCAGCCACGACGTTGTTGACAATCTCCCAAACAGCAAACTCCTTTGCAGAGTGATCGGCTGGCGCCTTGGCTTGGCCAGTGACATAGCCAACCAAGCCACGTCCCTTCAGCGTCCGCATCGCCTGCCGCGACCACTTCAAATAGTTGGACGTTCCTTCCAACTTCGTCTTCAGCTTTTCCAATTTCTCTATTTTGTAAGGTGACGGATCCACATCAGTATGGATCACACGTGGGGTTTCCTCGGTTAATCTCTTTGATAAGATATCATCAACCAAGGCCTTCATCTCTTCGGTCGTCAGTTTGCCACTGATCGAATCCATGGCTTTTTCAACTGTGAACTCTATTCGTCGTCTTCTTCGGCGTCTTCAACGTCGGAGTTGGCAACTTCCCCCACTTCGTCGTCTTCTTCGTCTTCGTCATCTTCTTCGACGCCACAGACTTTACGAATGCGCTACTAACTTGGCCAGCACCGGCGCGCGCATGTAAAGTGAACACGTCAGGACACCAGAGAAGACATGATCAATCTCTGTAGAGATCCCGATGTGAAGAAGGAATAACAAATAAAACATTTGTTAGTTCCAAACGGCGTAAGCGAGGATCAGAGTTGGTGCAAATAAAGCATTTGGCAGCCGTCTGTCTTCAAAATACACCGTTTTTTTTAGAAAAAAAAAGGACGGCTAGGGTTTGTAGTAGATGGAAAGGCTAGGGTTAGACATGGTGGTGGCTAGGGTTAGGGTTTGGGAAGGGGGTGCCGCTGGTGGTCGGGAGGGGAGGGGCTGCTGGTGGTCGCGGAAGGGGGGGGAGGCGCTGCTGGTGGTCGCGGGGGCGGGGGGGGGGGTAGGCTGCTGGTGGAGGTCTGTAGGGGGGTCGGGAGGGGGGTCGGTGGGGGGGTCTGCGTGGGGGGGGGTCGGGGCGGTGGGTAGGCGCTGCTGGTGGAGGTCTGTAGGGGGGTCGGGGGGGGGGTCAGGAGGGGGGTCTGCGTGAGGGGGGTTCGGCGAGGGGGGGGGGGGTGTGTCGAGGGTGTGTCGGGGGGGAGGGGATCGGGAGGTTCGGGGGGGGGGGGTGTCTGCGAGGGTGTGTCGGCGAGGGGGGGGTCGGCTAAATTTTTTTTGTAGAGAGAGAGAGAGAGTTATGGCTCTGATACCATGTAGAATAATGGTTGGATGATTTTATTGATGGACTACTTCACTACTTATAGGGAGTCTAGCTCCTCTACATACTACATATTCCGATGTGGGACTAAAAGTCCCTTATTGATTCTCAACATTAGTATTTTATGCAAATGGAATACAATACTCACGATCCATCGTATTCCTCTGCAAAACATATCCCCCAATCATCTACGTTTGAACTAACGAGACAGATGTTATACTCTTTACGAAGTTAGAAGCCTACAATTCGAACCTATAAAACTTGTAGAAAATACATGAATTTAGGACAAAATTGATAATAATTGGGAAAAAAAAACATTAGCACAAAAAATTTCCATATGTTTTGTAAATTTATAATCGCATGTGTCTAGCATCATTCTTCTATTAATAATATATATGTCCATTAATACAAATAATGTTCTAGGCACACTATAAATCTCAAGTCCAATACAAATAATGTCCAATACCTATGGGAAACCCATCTATGGGAACTCAATCACCCCACCCCCATATTGAAGAAGATAAATTAATTCTCATCATCAGAGGTAAAGTTACTAAAAATAAACATGACCCTAGACTAGACTAGGTAATATTTCTGGAGTTGACATCTGTTAGAAAGAAAAAGAGTAAAAATAGAGAGGAACTTACAATCACAAATTTTGAGAGAAATCTGCCTATAATAGCCCACTACATCTGCTGTTGCTGCTGGCAGCTGCACTTGTGTGCCCTCTTTTCTTTCTAATTGATGCACACTAGAAAAAAAGAGAGGGAATGGATGGATAGGACTAGTTGTTGCTGTTGAGGAAGGAAAGGAGGAGAATGTGTGTGTGTGTGTGTGTTAGGGGGGGGGAGGAAAGAAAAGAAAGTAGTGTAGTATGATGTGTTTGGCACTGGTCCTGGCACCAGGGCCGGTCCCAGAGTAAGTCAGACAAGATTTCGTACATGGACAATTTCCTTGCTTAGGTAACACCAAGCTCAACGTGATTATTCTAATAAATGTCGGGGTCGCAGGTGACTCTCCGTGATCGACCGACCTACAATAAGGATCAAGGGACAACTAAAATTAGCTTCGTAATCCAAACCACTGGCACTGGCACTGGCACTGGCACTGGCAGCAACCTATGTTTCTTCCTTCTTTCCTTCCTTTCTTCTTCTATTTTGTGTGTCTTTGTGTGTGCAAAGTGTGCAGAGAGAGAGAGAGAGAGAGAGAGAGGGAGGGAGGGAGTGACAGGTGGCAGGATGCTTTCCAATGACTCCAAATATCCATTCATTCATTCATTCAATCATTACAGCTGGAGATGGGCCACCCACCCACCCACCCGGCGGTGCCGGTGGATCAGATGATTTCCACCCCAACGGATGCGCGCGGTTGCGTATCAGAGGATGGTTGTCATTGACTGATGCACAGATGCTAATGTTTGGCATATGTTAATAATGTTTTCACTTTCAAAGTGGAACAAACTTGAGCTGCTAACATATCTCAACTATAGTGCTTAAACAGATCTACAACCATAAAAATAGTCAAGGATCCCGGCGAGGGCCGGCCCCGACGGGTTGGTTGGATTGTCCTATCCTAAGATAATTTTGGTTGTCCCTTCATCTTTAGAGTTTTTCTAAGGGCACACCCATTTTACTTGGGGCTATCACTTACTAGGGGACAGTCCAAGTTTGAGAAACTTTTACTGGAAATAACCCAAAAATTACTTAGGGGTAGCCCAATATTAGGGTTTTCTCTCTCATCTCTCCTCCTCCTCCTCCTCCTTCCTCCAGCGGATGTGGTGCGGCGTGGGTACTCCAGCCGCGCGAGGAGGAGGGCTTTTTCTAAGGGCACCACACAAATTGCTAGGGGCTATCACTTACTAGGGGACATCCAAGGTTTGAGGAACTTTTACTGGGGACGTCTCGAAAATTACTTGGGGCTATCCCACTCTCCCAAACCCTCTCTTTCATTTCATTATCATAAAAAAATTCTCTCTCTTCAAAACCCTCTCTCCAAAATCCTCTACTTCCAAAACCCTACTCTTCAAAACCCTCTCTCCATAATCCTACTCTCCAAAACCCTCTCTCAAAAACCCTACTCTTCCAAGATCATCAATGGCACCGAAGAAGAAATTGTCATCACAAGCTAGGTATGTTTCCTAATTATTGTATAATTTATTTACATTTCAAAGTACATTTTGGATCTTTGAAAAATCTCTTAAATGTTATTATAAATTAGTTAAGAACAATTCAAAGTACATTTCGAAATCGCTTTTTTTTGTTTAAACGTAACCTAGAACACGAAACTGCTGTTCGGCTGGTCGTCATCCCTAAGGACCGCAGAAGAACGGGCAGTCCTACTGCCAAAGAGGACTGCCATGCATTAGGCAGTCCTGTTATAAAACAGGACTGCAGGAAGCCTGACGGTCCTGTTATAAAACATGACTGCTATCTCCCTGGCAGTCCTGATAGAATGATGGACTGCCAGGAGCATGGCAGTCAGCCAACTTCACAATTTCATTTATATCCATTATTTAATGACTCTAACCCTATAATACTAACCCTATGTTGTCTTGTAGTCCTGTGGCCGCTCCCAAAAGAAAGCGACCCCCCACCGCATCCTTGCGCAGGGAACGTAGTGAGCGGCCTCGTCCTCTTGAAAGATCAATCAGAATTTCAGAACCGCAACAACAAGGGGAACAACCACACCCCCATTCTCGTTCGAAGCAACGGGGTCCTCCTAGTCCTCCGTCTTCTTCCGATGACGACGACGACGTACCTATCAGCCAAATTCTAGGACGAGGTGGTTCTGGTACCGGTCCTTCTGAGGATCCTATCCGTACGCCCGGTGTCGGTCACTCTGAGGATCCTGTTCGTTCGGCCGATGTCGCATCCTTCTGAGGAGGAGGAGGCTGTCCGTCCGCTGGGTTGCTCAATGTTGTTGTCGTTCGACAACTATATTGCTTATGAAATATGGAAGAACCCGGTATGTATATTATGTTTGTAAGTTTCCGTTATATATATATATATATATATATATATATATATATTTCATAATCGTATTTTTATTATCTTGTACGACATACAGGAGAGCTGTCGTATTCTTAGGGCCGTGAGCCACGGGGGGAAGTGTGTTGCCTGGTCTCTTAACCATTTACCCGAGGATGTCCAGAGCAAAATATTTTCTACCGGTCTACAAAATTTGGCTAGATATGCCTACAAGACGCATGACAGTGCTCTCATATCGGCCTTTGTGGAGAGATGGCATCCGGAGACCAACACATTTCATCTTCCAGTCGGTGAGTTGACCATTATCCTAGATGACGTCTATCAGATACTGCAGTTACCGGTGGAGGGCGCGCCATGACAAATGAATATTTATGTAATGAGAAGGATCTCGAGTGGTACGATCGTATAGTTGATTTTGTAGAAGCGAACCTTGGGGTGGAGGCCACTACCTTTACAACCCTGCCGGGCTTCAAGAAGTCCTACGAAATTCCTCTGTCATGGTTGGTGGAGAATTTCAAAGGCACGCATGAGGCGGATGATGAAATCGTTGAGAGGGTGGCCCGGGCATACATGCTCTTTACTTGGATCGATCACCATTCCAGACAAGTCGGGAACCTCTATACATGCTAGGTATCTTGCGAACCTATCTGTTATAGCGACGTAGGAGCCATATCCTGGGGCAGCGGTTATATGCTAACCTTTATCGCAAGCTTGGTATAGCATCCCGTGTCGGAACCAAGACCATGGCGGGATGCCAGACTCTACTCCATGTAAGAAAATTTCTAACATTTTAAACTAATATGCTAGATTTTGTTGTTAATTTACTGACTATTAATTTACAAATTGTATAGGAATAGATATACGAGCACGTTCCGATGCTCAAGCGGGGTGAGCTAAACCCAAGCTATCAGGAGCACCTTCCTAGAGTGTGTCAATGGAAGCCAACACAGCTGAAAACTAAAAATCATGAAATGGTTTCCATTCGTGATGCTCTGGATAATTTGGTGCCAGAAGAGGTTAGTTGATAGCGCGTAGATAGCTAGCTAGACTTTATTTGGTATGTTTATTTGTGACTATTTCTTTTAACTTTTGTCCTACAGATAGTTTGGCACCCATACCGGGATCTCGGGCAACAAAATCGCCATCTGCAACCAGTATCTCTTTTATGGTATGATCACATGCTATGATATTACGTAGCCTTACATGCCTGATAGAGTACTTCGTCAGTTTGGCCTCGTACAAACTGTGCCGTATCGCACATTAAGGTTATTGGAGCCTCCATGCGGGACCCAATCTTTGAACTACAAGCCGCCCTATTTCGACTAGGTGACCGACCGCTACTCCGAGTGGCAACGATATTGCTGGAGGAAGAACTTCGACAACCGGTGGAGGAGATGCACGACTGCAGCGACGACTACATGCCGTACTACTTGGCAGTCGGACATCCTAAGTTGTCGAACCCTAGAAATCCAGGGCCCGTTGCCGTTGGAGCTCTAGGACCTCTGCCTTCAAACTGTCTTATATGCTTCACTGGTCAAGATGGTAAGTTTATAAATTATAGTTTGTAAATACTTTCAAATATAACTCTCTTAATTGACGTTTTGTTACCATTGACAGGCTACTCGGGTGAAGGCTTTGGCAAAATCTCTCCGATCGGGCTGCCAGAACAATGAATGTGTCAATATCGCGAACCAGTTGGAGCATATCGACGACACTGTCGAATTTCCTTTCATGCAAAATCGGGAGGCACGTACGAAGGCCCAGATCACTGATTTGATTATGTTTTCTATTATGAAAATTGTATTTTAAAAATTGTGATGTTTAACTTGTTGGATACATTATGAAAATTGTATTTTGGATACATGAAAATTGTGATAATTAACTTGGATGTTTAACTTATTGGCAATATGTTTCAATTATCATGTTTAATTTGTATGTGTAAATTCTATGTTTAAATAGTGATGTTTAAATTATGATGTTTAAGTTGTGGTGTTTAACATGGATGTACATTCATTGTTTAAATTGTCAAAACTCACTCACAGTGAGTTTTGATCAAGACTGTCACACAACTGACAGTCCTAATGTGAATCAGCACTGCCAGTGGTCTGGCAGTCTTGTTCAAAACTCACTCACAGTGAGTTTTGGTCAGGACTGCCAGACCACTGGCAGTCCTAATGTGAATCAGGACTGCCAGTGGTCTGGCAGTCCTGATCAAATTCACACAGTGAGTTTTGATCAGGACTGCCAGTAGTCTGGCAGTCCTGATCAAATTCACACACAGTGAGTTTTGATCAGGACTGCCAGACCACTGACAGTCCTAATGTGAATAAGGACTGCCAGTGGTCTGGCAGTCCTGATTTGAACTCACTGTGTGTGAGCTCAAAACTCACTGACAGTGAGTTTTGATTAGGACTGCCAGAATACTGGCAGTCATAATATGAAATTGGACTGCCACTGGTCTGGCAGTCCTGATCAACTCACACACAGTGACTTTTGGTCAGGACTGCCAGATCAATGGCAATTCTTATGTGAATCAGGACTGCCAGTGGTCTGGCAGTCCTGATCAAAACTCACTGTGTGTGAGTCCAAAACTCACTCACAATGAATTTTGGTCTGGACTGCCAGACCACTGGCAGTCCTAGTATGAAAAAGGACTGCCAGTGGTCTGGCAGTCCTGATCAAACTCACACACAGTGAGTTTTGATCAGGACTGCCAGATCACTGGCAGTCCTTATGTGAATCAGGGCTGCCATGGTCTGGCACTCCTGATCAAAACTCACTGTGTGTGAGTTCAAAACTCATACACAATAAGTTTTGGTCAGGACTGCCAGACCACTGGCAGTCCTAGTATGAAAAAGGACTGCCAGTGGTCTGGCAGTCCTGATCAAAACTCACTGTGTGTTTGTTCAAAGCAGAAAAAAGTTAAAAATGGACACAAGTAGGATATTTTACACAAGTATATATTGCACACATAATGCAAGCACATGAAATTTGACTTCACAGTATAGCCGACAGGAAAAAGTAAAAAACAAAAAACATATATTTAACTTCACATTTCAAAATAATTTTTAATGTTTACAAAATGGTCATCCATATACAAAATGTGAAAACTTCATTCAGTCGATTTCGACGTCGTAGTGGCCAACCAGTAAGTCTTTTGGCTCCTCCATTTTCAACAGTTTCCTACAATGATTGATTTGATGATCAAAAGGTTCGGTCCAGGACTTCGCTTCTGCCGGTGCTAGTTTGTACCAAACTGTTGTAGGTGGAGGAATCGGAGAATGACCGATCATCCTTAGCATGACAAAGTGATCTTCAATTTGACCTATAGCACATAGATTAGTTCGTCTGTGCTCCACCGGAGGAGCACACATCGAAAAAAAGTATTACGAATCCCCGTCGAATAAAGTACAACAGGGATCCGGTACCGATTAGCAAATAAATAAAGACGACATGTAGTGGTCTGGCCCGGTAACACTGTCAGTGCAAGGAATACTTTTCAACAAACTTGCAACTGTTTCTTCGCTTAGGATGCGGGAGTATAATGGAAGATGACTCTCTAATTCCTCGTACAACTCCTGCCTCACTTGCCTCCATCCGTCTTTGTCAGAATAACCGAGATGTATTACAAGCACATGAAATCCGCAATGGCCATCCCCCGGGAAATCAACAATAGACCAGATGTAACTGCGAATCTCAGGATGAAAATTATGGATATACAAACGCAACGTTTGACTTTTCACAGTATCTTCATTGCAATATCCGTTTTCTTTTTTTTTCGACGAATGATAAGCTTGCTCTTCCGTGCAGGCGGAGCTTACTCTAAGCTTCGTTCAATGTGCTCAAAGGATGATGGATCTCTCTTACTTGACTCAAGCCTTCTCTTCTGTGAACTATCATTCTTGTTTGAGGCCTGCCCTTAGGATTGGAAATAACAGACGGCTCATGCATTCTAGTAGACACCGGACATGCAAGTTCTTGGATTTTAACCTCAATGCACTCCCGTTCTGCTCCTGCTGAGGCACACCACCGTGCGTGGAGAAGTTTCACTTGTGGCAAAGAGAAGAAATCACCGTCTATCTTCACCACGGGCATTATAGACAACTGCCTCCAACGTTAACTGGAATAGGAATGGACCGACGACGATATGAATTAATCTCATGGACACAAGGGAGGCCCAGTGTATGTCGATGTACACACCCGCAAACCTGAGGATCAAAGCCGACAAACTTTGACCTATCAATCTCTTCAAATATGAAATCCAACGCCTTGTGAGAAATGACAAGCATTAAAGAATCCAAGAGGACTTCCTTTCTATGCTCATGCTTGACAATAAAGCTCATCTCAAATGATGCCTTAATTTCGTTCACCGTCCGATCTATTGATAGATGTATTACTTGCCAAACTGAAACAAAGTTGCCTTGGAATGACTTTAAATGCCTCTTTAATACTGAGTGTGCTCCTTCTATACGGTTGGTAGTTGTCGTACCATAATGCTTTACCACATTCGTCCATGCTAAGACGAATTATTCTTTGTACGGTTCAAGCCATATCTCTTTGATGTAAGAAATGCATGCCGGCTCCCTCCCCTTCCACTTCTCCTTGAACAAGTACCATGCGGCGGCGTAACTGTCTATCGTACTGGCTCGCCATACACAATTCCAGTCATGGCTGCATTCGTCAAAAACTTGCATGTCAAGTTTACCATCCACTTTTTTGAACTTCAGCTTACATTAGAATTGTATATTACGATTTACATGAAAAGTGCATAGTAATGTATTCGCTTGAGAAAACACAATCCGAATAGCATTCATTAGAGCATACTCTCTGTCGGTAACAAAAACAGAGGGCTCTCTCTGACCGGTGTAAAGTATTTTCAGTTTCTCCAACGCCCATGTGTAGTCTTCAACTTTTTACTCTTCATGAAGCAAAAAGCAACTGGAAATGTTTTCCATGTAGAGGTAAAGCCGACGACATGAAAGAGAGTCATCTTGAACTTATTTGTCTTGTACGTGCAATCAAGAACTAACACGTCGACGAAATACCGAGCCAAATGTGTGCAATCGGGATGAGCCCGAAAGATTGAAATGACTTCATTGCTCTGGAAATGTCTTCTATGGTGCTCAACATAATGAATATCTCCAAGCAACTTCAGCACTTCTTGCATCGCCATTCTCGATTTCGACCGAATGGCGTTAGAAGAAGATAGGGCGTTGTATATTGACTTCATTGTAGACTTGTTCTTCTCATCTTCATGTCATATGACGAAATATAATTGTCTCGGTGCAACTCTGAAAGTGGACAAGTCTTCGACTATCTTCTTCTCCGTATTGTTCAACCGTCCGACATACGGATGACCCAATAGTGTTTCAGCAATCTCGTGGTTGTGGATTCCATTCATGACTTGGACTGTCCACTTCGCTTCTTCATCCTTTCTAATATAGATTTTAAACGGACAACCACATTTTCTCGTTCCAACATTTCTCTTTGAAACTTTACTTTGGATAACTTTATCTTTCTTATGGCTTCTGAACACACCACCTCGTTCACATGAAACCATCGTAGTTTGTTGTCCCGGACGGTTTCAGGCCGATCTAGATATCACAATAACTATGTTGTTTGCCCGTCCAACTTCTCGGCACCAATTTAGCGCACCTTCGTATGATTCAAAACACATATCGGTCCTGAATAAATGGCCTACATCGACGCCAATTGGAGCAGCTACCTCGATACCGGAAGATGATAAGTCCCACAATATAACTTAAAGTTAATAAAAGTAAATAACACAACACCAAAAATATGTAAATTGCTGCCAAAATGTAGGACTGCAGAGGGCAAGGCAGTCCTTGCAATAATCAGGACTGCCACCACACTGGCAGTCATTGCAATAATTAGGACTGCCACAACTTTGGCAGTCCTTATATTTTAAAGGACTACAGTTGTTTGGGCAGTCCTTTATGTAGAGGTGGACTGCCAGAGTAGTGGCAGTCCTGTCTGTCACAGCCCCAAATTTCACCCGACATGAATGTTAAAATTTGCTTACCAAGACTGCATCCGAAGCAAGAATGTGTTCTTCGGACATATCGGGACGAGAGTCTACTACATTCGAGGACCCGGGTTCTTCCATGTTCCTTTTTCTAAATTAAACACATATAAATCATTATTTACATGTGAAATTATTGTGAGAAAGTCTACAAATATATTAATTAGATGACATACCCATTAACGGAAGAAGTCGATGACACTATAACAAAAATTTGTAACCTAAATCTTCACAATGCCTTGGTTGGGAGAAAATTTGGGTTAGGATTTACAATTTTATGACCTAGAAATTCTAAGGAGAAGAAAATAGTGGAGGAGAAGGAAAGAGTAGAGAGAGAGAAGAAGAGTAGGGAAATAAAATGAAGTTGCTATTTATATGATTTCTTGGGCTAGCCCTAAGTAAAAAATTTTGATGGCAAACTTGTAATTTTTTCCAAAATTTTTGTGATAGCCCCAAGTAATTTGTGTGGTGCCCTTAGAAAAAGCCCTTTAGATTTTTTCAAAGGGTACACCCATTTTACTTGGGGATATCACTTACTAGGGGACAACCCAAGTTTCAGGAACTTTTACTGGGGACAACACAAAAATTACTTAGGGGTAGCCCAATATTAGGGTTTTTCTCTTTCCTCTCTCCTCCTCCTCCTCCTTCTTCCTCCTCCTCCTTCCTCCAGCGGATGTGGCACGGTGTGGGTACCCCAGCCGCGCGAGGAGGAGCACACAGACGTTGGGCGACCAGAGCATGAGGAGTGTCACGCCCCAGAACCAGAATACTGGAGAGTGGGGGAATGACTCAGCCAGCTACGTATTACGGGTATAGGAATACCGTATAATACGACCAGTACTGTCTAAAAGACAAGGGGGTGCATACTACACGAAAGTCTCGCTATGGTCACTTCACATCTACTGTCTCAATCATTCAAACAAGAAACAGAAATAGAGAACATGTAAGATAAAACAGTAAGGCTCCCAAACACTCAGTCAAAATGTTATGGATATCTGGCTTTACAAAACATAGCCAGATGATATAGCAAGATATACACAATTGTTCATCAGCTGCAGCCTGACTTAGTTATAATTATGTAAAAGTAAGCACAAGACGATCCGACTAACATGTCGGTGCCAAACGGCAAAGTATAAAGTAAATAACAAAATGAGCGGGGAAGTAAGGAACCTACTCGAGTCCTCCTGTGATCATCCCTCTAGTATTGACAATCTTAGAGGTGAAAGTAAGCTGAGTCCTCGGGGACCGACACTAAATCTGGCCATGCAAAACCAGAGAGGTTAGACCTCTAATAGCAAGTACCGCAAGGAAGCACGATATGAGAAATTGGAACCAGTAATAAGAGAATATGATATATAGATCTCTACTTGCTACTGGGATTCACATAACATCATGACACTTCGAACCAACTTCCCAACCAAACAAGGACAGAAGTTGGCCCGTCATATCCTGACATTCTGATCATCTCAATTAGTTAACAGAGTAGGTACAGTACACAAACAAGTCAACTTAAACGGCCATGCAACTACTACGGCTTGCTACGGTGAGTTCCAAGTTATCCTGGAATTATGCAATAAAGGATTCTTCAGTTCTTACTATGTGCAAGCAAGGCTAGTCTATCCAATCAATTAATTACGCCAATCATGAATTAGACGAGTCCCAGCGGGACGTCCGTCATCAATATACAATAAATAATATAAGCAGATACTGTTCCCTGCCCGTGTGGCAGATTTGCAGTATCTGTAGGAACCAGCCGGCCTGTCGGGCACATAATAGTCCCAAAGAGGGCTGCCGTGTAAGAACTCAGAAATCCATTCTCTTCATGCAATCATTATTTTATTTAACTTAATAGTCTCTACGTTGAGTGAAATCCCATACAGTGGATCATGGTCATTCAGAATGAGTACTTCCGTACAAAGTACGATATGCCCCACTCTACAACGATACCCGTACGGTTAGGTTGTAGGTTTTACATAGCGTAATGCAATAATCAAAACCAACCACGGAATAATTATGCCTTGACCATAAAGTACACATGCTGCTTTTGTAAAATAAATAAATAAATTGTAGCCTGCATATATCTATATGCCAATATTCGGGATTGGCCAATCGATTGCAATAGTTCATAGTTAATATGAACGTGTCTCATTCCATTCAATTCAATAAGACGACTAGCCAGTCTCTTAGTTCCAACTAGGAACGCATGATCAATTATTAATCAAGATCACAATCAATATCAATCAATGTCAATTCGGGACAAGAATCAGTCAAAAGGCATCATGGGCTAGAGTTCATGCGGCCGAAAAATTATAGAAGTTCATGCGGCTGAGAATGCATATATGGTCAGGATCTCATGCGGCCAGGAAACAGCATGCGCCAGGACAGCATGCGCCAGCAAACATCATGCGCCAGCAAACAGCAGGCAACAACTTTTTGCCAGCAAATAGCATGCGCCAGGAAATAGCATGCACCAGGACAGCATGCGCCAGGAAACAGCATGCGCCAGCAAACAACAGGCAACAACTTTTTGCCAGCAAACAGCATGCGCCAGGAAACAACATGCGCAAGAAAATTGTAGGACCGTTGAGCACCTCTAGAGGGGGGTGAATAGAGAGTATGTGTGCAGCAAAAAATAATCACCAATTAAAAACTAAACTTTAAAACTATAGCAGTGAAATAAGAGGCAGTAAATATAATACAGCAAGAGATAGAGAATTCAAACTCAGCGACACAACGATATATACTGGTATCCCTCTGAGAGGACTAATCCAGTCTCGAGTACTCTTGCTCGATGTTAATCCACTATGGCACAAGCTTTAACTGAGAGCTTGCAGTCTCTTACAACACCGTGCTTGGTGACAAGCGCACGACCGGCTTTACAACACCGTGCTTGGTGACGAGCGCACGACCAGCTCCACAACAAGAAAAGTTGTTGGACTTGGAACGACCTCTTTACAACTCTTGGAATACCAAAAGACTCTAAATCAACTCTGATAGTACTGCTTTTGGCTAAGAGTTGTATAGGTGTGATTTGAAAATCTTGGATCATTTAAAAATACTTGAATAGTAGAGAAGAGAAGATGAAGAGTGAATGAATGATTTGAAATGAAAAGTTCTTCTCTATTTATATGTGTTTTCTGAAACCGAACTCGGACAGAGTTCGGGCAGAGTTCGGATGCATATATCTCGCAAAGAGACATTGCTCGCAGATTTGGAGGCAACAGAAGTTTGAATATAAATTGACCGAACTCGGACATAGTTCGGGCCGAACTTGGGCCGAACTCGGTTAGGAGTTCTGTCAGGAGATTTTTGAAATATTTTAACACAAATTATTTTTGAAAGTATTTTGGAATATTTTGTAAAATGAGTGTAACAAGAAATATGAGTGGTAATGGGTAGGCTTTTTAGAAAGTGAACTGAAATAACCTTAAGCCAGTATTACCAAAACTGATTTTACAAAATAAATCCTAGACTCAATAAAATGTAAAATACAGAATAAAATATAAAATGAGTCATCTCCAGATTTGATGATGTTGATGCTTTGTTGATGCAGTACAACGTCCGTTGAAATTGATTTCATATATCCTGAAATGATTACAGCATTTTGTATATTTTGTGTATTGACTTAAGTGCATGTTGATTATCGAAATCGGGTGTGACCATGGAATGGGCCAACAATCTCTTCCATTTTGATAATTGACAAATTTGAGTCTATACCAAAATATATCTTGATAAGATAGAACAAAATACAAGTATACCTGAAAAAAAAATGGTAGAGTTTGTTTTTCGATTTGCAATATGCTTTTTGGTATGGTACATTTTTTCTCCCCCTTTATCAAATAGTAAAATGACTTGGCTCCCCCGTAATATGTGAAGCCAACAATAGGAAACAAAAGACAAAGTGAAGTAAAAGAGACATAATCACAGCATAAAACAACGACTATAGTAATATTAATGCTGGAAATAAAGAAATGTCATACTAATAAGTGCTGAGTACAATCATCAGAAAATGTCTAACTAATGAGTTTAGACATATAAAAAAACTACATCAAAGCATAAAAGATCATCATCTAACAAATATCACACTATCCAAAAACTGAATCCACGTCACATAGTGGGGTCGTCAGCACCAGGAGCCTCTGGAGGAAAGTAGGCTGCAGTGGGGTCGAAGTGCTGGAAGGAGACCTCATCTGTGAACCGAGGACCCGAAAAGCCTGGGTGAGGCTGGATGGTGACTGGATGGACCGGATCATGGGCTAGGCTGTAGTGGAGATCAGCTATCCCATTCCTCAGCACCTGGGCCTGAGAAATGTGTCGAAACTCCGAATCAAGATAACTTTGATGACGTTGCACAGATATAGCAACAAAATTATCAAAGCGCTGGTAGTAAGTCGGATCAAATCCCGGGGCAGGAGCTGGAGCAGGAGCAGGAGCAGGAGCATCAGGAACCTCAGCGTCAGCAGCTGGAGCAGGCTGAGCTCCAGGAGGCAAAGGTGGAGCAAGAAACCGTCGAGATCTGGTAAGCTCGATAGGAGTAGAGGAGAATGCACAAGTCTGAAGGTCAATATCAAAACGACGAAAGATAGATGCCAAGTGCATTGGATATACCAGATTCCTTCATGCATTTCTGCAGTTCAGCATCCAGGATATCATGGTCTTAGGGATAGAGAATAGAATGCCAAAATGAATGTGATAGAGAGCAGAGAGTTCCAAGAAGGTCACTTCATCTGTGGATCCTTTCTTTGGAAGAAGGACAGAAAAAATCATTCGATGAAGTTCATAAAAGGATTGGTTCAAGTTCTTAGAATAAACCCTACGAGGAACACGGTTTGGATGACAAATGAGTTCCCTAAAAGAGGCTAGGATAACATCAGCAGGGAACTGGACATGGGTAATGTCAACCAAAGCATCACCAAGATCAGGAACATGGAAAAATTCACTGATATCGGTGGCAGAGAATTCTAGTTCTTGCCCAGCAACGCAAGAATAGAAATTTTCGTTAGGTTTTACTTGCAAATTGCAGTAAAACATTCGGACGGCATTGTCAAAAATGTTTTCTGATACCTCGAAGAAATCTCGGTATCCTAAGTGGTCAAAAGTAGGAGCGTATTCAGAAAATATTGTAAAATTTATAAAAGCTCCATTGCAAATCCTACGACCAGAAAAGAAATCGAACCAAAGATCAGAAAACTCTTTGTCCGGAAACAAAGTAGTCATAGTCTTCTGCATCCATTAGTCGTGCTGGACTAAAAAGGCTAGCAAGTGTATAATCCGAAGAGGAGGAGGCCCCTTGGGAAGATGATCTATGACGCTTAGGAGCCATTGAAAGAAATTGAAGGAAAGGAAGTAGATTACCTTTTTGAGAAAAAAAGGTAGATGAGAATTCGAGACACCCACCAGATCTCTTGGATTCCTTGCTAGGATGGAGGAGGAAGAACTTTCTAGGAGAGATAAGGAGTAAACTCGAGTTGGTGAGTGAAAAAGAGTGGAGGAAGAGGGGTTTATAAAGGAGCTAGGGCCGGCTGTTCGTTTCTGGAACCATAACAGCGTCGACCGAACTCGGTCCGAATTCGGTTCGAACTCGGTCAGTGTTCGGCCCGAGTTCGGTCACTTGCATTCCCGAGACAATAAATACAGTTTTGGTTGGTTAAAAGTAATTTTTATGACTTTTGACTCTAGTATTTAATAACGAACTCTATTTATGGGTTAACTGTAGGGATTGTCCCAGCTAACGGAGGTTCACCGGGAAACTCTTAAGTACCGCTTCGCTTCGACCGTAGTCGTGGTGGCAGACATACCCTTTTTAGGTTTGTACCCAAAAATAATTTTCGTTAAATAAATTCCAAAGTTGCAAGTCATGAAATTAATTTTAATTACCATATTGCATTATGAATCTGAAAATTCAAGTATACCGAGCTCACGCCTCATTATGTTAAAACGGTCTTCAGCCAATGGTTTTGTGAATATATCTGCTAGTTGATGATCTGTGTCAATAAATTCTAATTAAATATCCCGGTGTTGTTGATGATCACGAAGAAAATGATGTCTTATCTCTATGTGCTTTGTGCATGAATGACAGATAGGATTCTTAGTCAAATTAATAGTGCTAGTATTGTCACAATAAATAGGAACATTAGTGTAGTGCAGATTATAGTCTTCTAAGGTTTGTTTCATCCACAAAATCTGAGCACAACAACGTCCTACGATGATATACTTAGCCTCAGTTGTTGATAATGCTACAGAATTTTGTTTCTTGCTAAACCAAGAGACTAAAGCCTTTCCTAGGAAATGACATGTGCCACTAGTACTTTTACGGTCTACTTTGCATCCTGTAAAATCTGCATCCGAGTAACCTATCAGGTCAAAGGATTTGGTTTTAGGATACCATAAGCCGACTGTAGAAGTTCCTTTAAGGTATCGGAAGATACGCTTAACGGCACTAAGATGTGATTCCTTAGGATTTGCCTGATAAAGTGCACAAATGCAAATACTAAACATAATATCAGGACGACTAGCAGTTAAATATAATAAACTACCAATCATACCTCGATACTTACGCTGATCGACAGGTTTGCCACTTTCATCAGCATCAAGCTTTGTAGATGTAGCCATAGGAGTCCCGATTGGCTTTACATTCTCGAGGTCGTACTTTTTCAGTATGTCCTTCGTGTACTTAGCTTGGTTGATGAATGTTCCTTTTGAGTGCTGTTTGATTTGAAGTCCTAGGAAGAAGTTTAGCTCTCCCATCATACTCATCTCAAATTCACTCTGCATACACTTAGCAAAATCTTGACAGAGTTTTTCGTTAGTAGAACCGAATATTATGTCATCTACATAAATTTGTACAAGAAGGATATCATCATTCAAGGATTTAATAAATAAAGTAGTATCAACTTTTCCTTTTGAAAAACCATTATCAAGTAAGAAGGCACTTAGGCGTTCATAGCAAGCACGAGGTGCTTGTTTGAGTCCATAAAGGGCTTTCTTAAGCTTGAAGACGTGATCAGGTTTTTGAAAATCTTCAAAACCATGGGGTTGTTTCACAAAAACTTTCTCTTTTAAAAATCCGTTTAAAAATGCACTTTTCACGTCCATTTGAAATAATTTAAAATCATTAAAGCATGCAAATGCACAAAATATGCGGATGGCTTCTAGTCTAGCAACAGGAGCATAGGTCTCATCATAATCAATTCCTTCTTTTTGATTATAACCTTGTGCCACTAGACGTGCTTTGTTGCGTAGAACCTGTCCATCTTTACTGAGTTTATTTCGGAACACCCATTTGATACCAATTATCGATTGACCAATAGGTTTAGGAATGAGTTCCCAAACTTGGTTTCTCTCAAATTGATTAAGTTCCTCTTGCATGGCAGAAATCCAAAACTCATCAGTAAAAGCATCATCTATATTCTTAGGTTCTATTTGAGAAATGAATGCTACATTTGCTGCTATATCAGAATTTTTAAGAGATGAACGTGTACTTACACCCTTAGATACATCACCTATGATGAGTGTTTCTGGATGATCTGGCTTGAATTTTAATGATTCGAACTGTTGGGTCATATCTTTCACAAAACTTTTTTCAGTTCTTGCATCTTGGGTCAGATCTTTCACAGAACTCTTCTCAGTTCTTGCGTGTGTATATTCATCATCACTGTCGCTAGATCTGTGACTATTTAACTCATCAAAAGTAACATTAATAGTTTCTTCAACAATCATAGATCTTTTATTAAAAATTCTATATCCCTTACTCATAGCAGCATATCCGAGAAATATCCCGTCATCTGCTTTGGAGTCGAACTTTCCCAAGTTATCCTTGGTGTTCAGGATAAAACAGCGACATCCAAAAACTTTAAAGTAAGAAATGTTTGGAATCCATCCAAACCAAAGCTCATATGGTGTTTTCTTCGAGATTGGTCGAATTAACACCCTATTCAAAACATGACAGGCTGTACTAACAGCTTCTGTCCAAAAATATTTAGGAAGATTATACTGATTCAGCATGACTCTAGCCATTTCGCTTAGAGTACGATTCTTCCGCTCTATAACACAATTCTGTTGGGGAGTTCTAGGACAAGAAAATTCGTGGTAGTATCCACTATCATCACAAAACTTTTTGAAATCAGAATTTTTGAATTCGCCACCATGATCACTTCGGATACGAGTAATTATGAAGCCTTTTTCGTTTTGTACCTTTTTGCAAAATATTTGAAATTCAAAAATTGTATCACTTTTGTTTGATAAAAAATAAACCCAAGTAAATCGAGAGAAATCATCAACAATAACAAAAGCGTAGAGCTTACCGCCAAGACTAGCGACTCTACTAGGACCAAACAAATCCATATGAATTAACTGCAAAGGTCTAGAAGTACTTACAGCGTTGATGGATTTAAAAGTAGACCTATGTGCTTTGTTCTTTTCACAGTCAGCACATACCATATCTCTCTTGAATGGAATCTCAGGGAGTCCTCTTACCAACTTCTTTGTACTTAGTCGTGAGATAGTATCCATGTTTGCATGTCCTAGTCTCATGTGCCATAGCCAGCTTTCATCTTGATTGGCTACTAGGCACCTACCTGCATTATTAGTATTCTCCAAAAAGAAAACATAAATATTGTCTTCTCTGATCCCTTTATATATGGGATCACCAGATGACAAATCATATATGGTACATTTATCTTTCACAAAATTGATACCATAACCATTATCTGCCAAATGACTTATGCTTAATAGGTTATGTTTCAATTCTGTTACTAGACAAACATCCTTTATTACTGGATAGGGAGAAATACCTACAGTACCATTACCAATTATATCACCTCTCAAGTTTTTTCCGAAGGAGACATATCCTTCTTTCTTCATCGATAGCGTAGCGAATAAAGATGCATCACCAGTCATGTGTCGCGAACATCCGCTATCGAGGATCCATTTGCTTCTAGCATGAGAGGGTTGAGGGTCCACCTACAAGACAAGTAGATGAATCCTTTGGTACCCATTTTCTGAAAGGTCCATTCTGATTAGCTTTAGGTCTCCAAATTAAAATGTGATTGTCAACAAGCTTTCTTGCTAAACAATACTGTGATATGTGATCGTGCGTACCACAATAAGTGTAAGTCAGTTTAGAACTAGATGTGGTCACCACTGTGTTTACATGCTTGTTTGGTTTGGAGAACCTATAAGTGAAAGCATGATTGTATACGTGTTTCTTCTGTGCTTTCTTGTTTTTAGTCCTCTTAGGTGTATGCTTGGCATTAGGACTAATTTTAGGCTGTGCCACAGGTATTGCCTGTTTGCCTAACTTAATTTCTAACTTTTTAGAAATCGCAATAGACTCTTCATATCTAGCAGTCATATCTGAGAGTCTTTGTTCTGTTACTAGGTGCTTTTTCTTCTCTATGTCATATAGTTCTTGCATCTTGACATAGTCTCTTTCTTTCTTTTCAATTTTGAGGATAGCCTCATGATAGTCTACCTTGAGTTTGGCTATCTCTTCCGTGTTACCGGTAGTAGACGTCTCTTTAATATCTTCAATAAGATTGGACAGTCTAGCTAACTTGGTTGTGTATGCCTTAATCTCTTTTCGAGATTGCTTATACTTGTCAAGCACATTTTTGTGTTCTTCAAGTAAATCGCTAAAGGCATTTTCTAACTCATCGAAAGTAAAGTCATCATATAGAGGATTTGAAGATACCTTATCAAATGCCATAAGACAGATATTTGTATTGCCGCAGGGTCTATCATCTTCTTCTGAATCACTGGCATCACTTTTATGCCAGATACTTGTGTTGGCATGCTTTCGACCAGTTATTGCTTTTCTGCTTGATCTTGATCTGTCATATGGACTGCTTTTCTTAGTGGTTGGACAGTCCTTCTTCATGTGCCCTGACTTCTTGCATCCAAAGCATATGGTTTCATCTTCATTGCTTTCTTGGACATCTTTCTTCTTTCTGCTTGTAAACTTTAGGTACTTCCTGAAGTTCTTCACAAGTAGGGCATGTTCATCACCACTTGATGATTCTTTATCAGAGTCATTGCATGTTGATTTTTTTGCTTGAGCTTTGAAGACAATATATTTTTCTTTTAGTGTTGCTTCCTCAAACTCTTGCAAATCAAGTTCATGGGTCATCAGCTTTCCCATCAGTATTTCCAAGGACATAGTGGTGAGATCGTTTCCTTCAATAATTACTGTGGCTTTTGGATTCCAGTTCTTTGTTAGAGCCCGCAGCACTTTTCTGATCTTCTCATGATTGCTGTAATCCTTACCAAGAGATTACAGAGGATTAGTTATATCAAGAAAACGAGTAAACATCTGTGTAATTGACTCACCGGGTTTCATCTTGAAAGATTCATATTCCTGAGTCAGTCTACTAATTTTGGATTCCTTCACTTGGGAAGTACCTTCATGAGTTACCTCAAGAAGTTTCCAAATTTTGTGAGATGTCTTACAGGTTGAAACTCTGTTGAACTCCGTTTTGTCAATTGCACAGAATAGTGCATTGATGGTACGAGCATCAAGACTAGCCTTAGCTTTTTCAGCTTCGGTGTATTTGTCATGAGGCTTTTCTATAAGAATACCTTCAACCACTGTGGGTGCTGGTTTCTTATAACCATCAATGACTATTGACCAAAGATCAAAGTCAAAAGATTTTAGAAAGAAAGTCATTCGTGTTTTCCAATAGGTATAATTTATTCCATCAAATAGGGGAGGTATATTTGTGGATTGTGTAACGCCCCAGTCCCAAAATACGTAGGACTAAGTACGTAGACATGCCAGCTGTACTATACGAAGAATACACCAATATATAGTAATCCCCGTATTTGTACATAAGCTGTAATAATAGTACATGATAAGCCACAATAACATAACTAAATCTCATCCACAGCTCAACACAGAGAATATGATAAGTCCACTAAAATAAGATAACTGATGATATCAAAATATAGCCGGGTAGACAATCCCACCCAAACAGCTATGAAAAATAGTCTCAACTAAATGGAGTCCAACCTCCTCAAACAGCAAGAAAGAATGATAAAAAGATGTCCAATACATGGTCTCAGATAATAAAGAATGAAACTAAGTAAGAGTGGAAGGTGCCTCGTCACCGATGTATGCTGGATCCAATGCGGCACCGTACTCCTCTGGATAGTCCTGCTCGTCTAATCCTGGAGAGATCACCAGGTCCTCAGAGGGACGTAACAAGATACAGAAAACATGCCAAGTAACTGAATGTGCAAAACAAAATATGCAACTATAACTCTACAGGATCTCCTAACCGTCTATGTGAGATGCACTTTAGAGGACAACGTTCTACGCAGGGGCTGTAACGGATTCACGCAAGCAAGTAATAAAGAGTGGCCGTCAAGTAACGCTCATCCGAGACGCTATCGGCCGGGACAGAAAGTAGTACTCATAAGAGTCACTCTCGGCCCCAAAAGTGTGTAAAAATAAATGTAGCCCCTACGCTAGTAGCTGTCCCCTCCCCCCCAACTGCTCCTGTCCAAGATGTATCCACAGCCTGTCCAGTTGGCAACTGCTACGGCTTCTAACTCAACACACTAGTAGCAGTTACCTCCTAACCGTCGCACGCCCCGTACGTATCGATGGCCAGTCGAGTACGCAGGTACGTGTCCTATATATCTCACTCATCCCGTGATACACATGTGTCAAGGCCATAGAGTATATGAAAATACCCCCACATACTCATAGGAAAGTCAACTAACACAAGGTCGACATGCAAGTAAAGACAAATAAATATAACGACTAAATGTAGCCGCTTGCACCCAAGTGTGACTTGGACGCCTAATAGAAACAAATGACAAATAAGAGAAATAAATATGCAATAATAAAATATACTGAAAATAAATGAGCACAATCAGAATCTATGGCAAGGTATACTTGCCTGCGGTGCGAGAAAGGCAATCCAAGAGTAGCAAGTGTCAGCACCAAAACTCACAAATCACAGATGACTCCAAACGCTGAAACAAACATCAAAAATGATCTCGGTGAAGAAGATATACCTAGGAAACGCCTGTCCAAAAGTTCAATTCTGGAACAGGGGCAAAATCGTAATTTCGGGTCAAAACGATGTCCGCCGTTGGACCCGCTTTGCACCGAAACGCGTGCCCAAGTCTATGGTCTCTAAAGTCGTCAAACTACATGTCTATGGATTTAGTTTGAGGAGAGGAACTCAACGGTATGTCCAGGTTTGGATTCCGAGGAGCCGTGTACAAAATCGCCCGTTTGAGTGGGTTGCGGGCCCGCCAAAAGTGGGTCCCGATTCGACCTTCTCAGAATCAAACCAAACTTTGCATGCAGGACCAGAATTTCGATCCGGACCTGTTGGCGCAAGTTTCGTCTCGATTCGACGACTGTACACAAAGTTATGGACAAGTTTGCAAAACACCGATACGGGGGTATTTCGACGGATACGCGTTGATTTCGTCGCACACACGCGACGAAATTGAGTTCCGTCAGTTCCCACACTTCCGCAACGTCAATACGCGTCTTTCGATGCGTATAACGCGCGACCACGTCGCCCGGTTTGTCGGGGCGACGTCGTATCGGACAAAAATTTCAGAATTTACCACTTTTGAAAACAGTTTTTCGTCCAACTTTAACGCTGATTTAATTCTTGCACAGAAAACGAAATACTATTCTACCAGTTACGTTTCCATCGTGGTTATGTTGTCTTTAAACATCTTCAATTAGTTTTTACAAAAGGTTAATGAACAGCGAGAAAAATGGCCGACAAGTTGGCGTTTCAAAACAGTTTTCAGGATTCAGAAAAGTGGGTTTTTCTCCAACTTCGTCTCGATTTTTCGAGCAAGTCGGATGGCCATGTCAAAATCCACCTGGGGGATCTTGAAGAGGGTCATGAGGGCTTTCTACAGAAATTTACGGATCTAAAAACGGACGAGAATCGAGAGAGAAATCGAACGGGAAAGTTGGGTACCTTGAGTAGGAAAACTGCTCCGTGGGTGACGCGGGGCTGACTTCTAAAAGCTCCGTTCGTCGCGCACAAAGCTCCGTTGCTGGTGGAACGAAGTCGAGGACGAAGAGGTATAATCAGCTCCAACTTTCGTTTTGGAAGATTAGGGTTTCGTTGTTTGTAGAGAAAGTTGTATATATACTAAATTTCAATAAAACCTAGTTCTAATGGGTTTCGGAATAACATACATATGTGGGGTATCGGGTTGTATTAGCAGCTATGCTGCGCGCAATTCTATGGAGTGGTGGGGCCGGGTTGGTTAAAGCCTTGGCAGCTATTGCTGCTGGCTGATTGATTATGGGGGGTCGGTTTACTACTGTAGGCTTTTCCTTTTTTTTTTTTTTTTTTTTTTTTTCTCTTTCTTTTTACTTAAACAAGCACAACTGTGCTACAGTTCCTACCAAGCATGGCCGCGCCCCCCCTTGTTCAGGGTGTGGGGCCGGCTGCAATTTTTTTTTGTTTGTTTTTTTTTTTTTTTTTTTTTTTTTTTTCAAACAAATATAACTAAAGATATATAATATATATATATATATATATATATATATATATATATATATATATATATATTCGCAATAAAATTTATAAAAATTTATAATTAAATATCAAAAATATTTGTAACCAATGTAGGCTATAATAATTATTTTTAAAATATCAAGCTCACCAACATACACACATTATACACATATAAAATTACGTACATAAACCAAATAAATTCAAATAAATATAGAAAAATAATTTTTAAAGTATTAAAATAATTAGAAAAATATTGGGGTTTTACATCCTACCCAACTTAAAAAAAAATTTCGTCCTCGAAATTAAACTAATGCCGGGGATCAAATGTAATGCAATGAAATTGATAGGGACAAGGTCACGTTGATAGGATAGTGGCTAGCTACCTCGGTGTATACTCAAAATTCATGGCCACAGAAAAAAAAAAATAGTTTGGCCTATCTATCTATCAAGTACAAGCCTCGTCTAGTATAGGTAAAAGATGAAATCCCACAAGAGTTCAAGGAATGTGTTTTTGAATGCCAATACGTGCTTCAATGGCGGTTATATAATTCTAAGAGAATTTGCCAAGGCAATCGTGAGGGAGACTCTAAGGAAAATTTTAGCTATGTCTCCATCCGTGTAGAACGATGGATGTAAGCGAACCAAAATGCACTCGGTTGATCAGACCATCATGCACCGGTTCTGATTAGACAATATGTTAATGGACGCGTCCAATAAAATATGTCATGAACAAGCTCGATAAAGGAGTAAGCTTGTAAAACTAAGGCTAAATTAGCAGCACCAGGTGGAGAAATATGTAAGTAAGGGAGGTAGTGACGAAGGAAATCAATCATTCCAAGGTCTTCAAATTTGTAGTATAAATGAACTCATCTATATGGTTCACCCGAAAAATATTATTTGTTAGGTAGTGAGGTATTCTACCCAACTTAAAAATTGAACTAGTGGTGTAGGGTTCAATAGGTCAAGCAATCAAGGTAAAGTGAGTTAGGAATACAATTTTTTTTTTGATATGTTAGCCACTTAGATAGAGTATGATCAAGAATAATCTAATCATTTCTCCAGTTTCAAATGGTTAGAAAGTCACAATAAAATCTAGAATTGAGGGGATGCCGAGTGTATCAAGTTTAAATATAACCACATGATTTTATGGATGACTAGCAATACTTATGCATATGCTATTAACATTGCCATGAGGGATATGGCAATTAGTGTGGATTCCTTCCAGCCCATTAGGATTCCATGGTGGTCTATCATTAAATTTTAAAACTCAAGTTTCCTACAGAAGTTTCTAAACAAGTTTTCCAAAAGGAACAACCAAACTTGTGTATTCACTCCCAGTTGTCTAATTTGATCATGATTACAAGTTTAATCCCTCCCATAATTCTCGAAGTGAACTTACATCCCGTTACTACTAACTTTTCCAGATTTAATATTTCCACTCCTCAATGCTTCTTCTTTGGGTGAACTCGAGCTCTGAATCAGCTGGGGTCTAAGTATGTTACTGTCTCTATGGCAGTTGATAAGAGCGAAATGCTGGCTCAACCAATCCCTCCAAGAACGACATCGAAGGTAGGCATGGGGAATATAAGTAGTCGTGCACTCGTCTCTCTACCACATAACACTACAGAGCAATCTCTACGGATACCACTAACAGGTACAACTCCTTTCTAGTGAGGATTCTAAGGTTTTTAGGTAAAGATGACATGGGTATACTGTGTCTGGTGGCAAGGCTAGTTGCTACGAATGAATGGGTGGCTTCAGTGTCAAATAATATAATGGCAGAAAATGATGCAACTAGAACCATACCTGCTATGACGCCCACCTGTGGTCCCGCCTCCTCGGCAACTAGAGCAAAAGCCCTCCCAATTTGCTGATTACCTGTCTGTGCTCTAGTCTGCTGGAATTGGGCTGTCTGGGTGGGTAAGGGTGGTCGTGGCGCTCCTGGTCCTGTAATAGCTAGTCTCTGCTGCTGATTATGTGGAGTGACCCTCTGAAATGAGCAATCCTTAGCCTGGTGCTGATTCGATCCGCAAATCAAACAATACCCCAACCGTCGTCTACAATCTCGCAAAACATGACCAACTTTGCCGCAGTAAAGGCAAGTGACCTTCTCCTGTGTCTGGTATGGCCCTGTCCTTTGCTGATGCTGAGGAGTGGGAGGATGTCTCACTGGCCCTCCTGTAGTAGTCTTGGCTGGCCCCATAGTCGATGTAACTCGTCGATTTGCCTTCTTGCTTATGGCCTCCTGAGTTCTAGCCTCTGCCAGAACAGCTGCTTGGGAGACCCTCGACTCGGAGCTGGTGTACCTCTGCAACTCTATACTCAAGCCTCTATGAAACCTTTTGGCCTTCTCCAGCTCCGTCGTAACCAACCCTGGTGCGAAACGACTCAATCGGCTAAACTCGGCGTCGTACTCGTCAACTGTCATATTCCCCTGCTCCAGGTGTAGGAACTGTTCATATAAAGCATCCTTGGCGGTGTCGGAGAAGAACTTCTTATTGAACAGTTCTTTGAATTCCTCCCATGTCTGATCAACTCCTAGCCGCCTCTCCTCTGCGGCCCACCAATCATAAGCATTTCCTTCCAGCTGTAACTTCACTGCCGTCATCCAAAGATCTGCGGATAACTCTGAAGCCTTCAGGAGATTCTCTGTCTTAACCAACCAATTGGTGATCCCAATAACGTCTTCAGTGCCCTTGAAGTGTGGAGGATTCATGTTGCGGAATCCTTCGATAGAACCCACAGTGGCTTGTGGTGCTCGGGCCAATGCTGTCTCTAAACTCCTCCTAATGGCCTCGCTCTGCTGCATCTGAACCTGTACTAGGCTCTGGAGAATCTGCTCTGTAGTAGCTCCACCAGTCTGAGGCATGGAATGCTGTGGGGGCATGTATGGCATCTGGGGCATGATCTGTGGAGGATATGAAGAGTATGGAAAGGGATACTGCGGAGGGTATGTGGGTGGATATGGAGGTGGATTCTGTGGTGGCTGTTGTGGGGGATATGATGGTGGATATTGTGGAGGTGGATATGATGAGGGTGGATATGTGGGTGGAATCTGTGGTGGGAATGGAGGTGGATAAGGTGGTTGTGGTAGGTACTCTCCCTGGGGAGCAGGATCCTCAGGACCAGTCTGCTGAGTCGTGGCTGGGGTCATCACTGGCTGGATGGATGGCCCGGATGGTGCTGGAGTGGTCGGAGACATAGCTGGCTGCTGCGGATTTACTGGTTCCTCGCGAGCAGTAGTGTTCCCGTCAGTAATGGCAAGGGGAGTAGTGAAACCGCTACGAAGATTCATCCTATATTGGCACGAGAATTTAGATTTGGTTAGAACAATTTCAAGCTGAAAGGAATTCAATAAGTTATAGGAAAAGTAGATGGAGTCGAGATCAAAGAAGGTAGTAGTAGTGGATGAGATTTTATATCCTATTCCTAGTTGCAGGCTTGTTGGGCACAGTCAGGTAACCCAACAATATTACTCGACCTGCATGGGCCACCACAAAAACATGTAACGCCCCAGTCCCAAAATACGTAGGACTAAGTACGTAGACATGCCAGCTGTACTATACGAAGAATACACCAATATATAGTAATCCCCGTATTTGTACATAAGCTGTAATAATAGTACATGATAAGCCACAATAACATAACTAAATCTCATCCACAGCTCAACACAGAGAATATGATAAGTCCACTAAAATAAGATAACTGATGATATCAAAATATAGCCGGGTAGACAATCCCACCCAAACAGCTATGAAAAATAGTCTCAACTAAATGGAGTCCAACCTCCTCAAACAGCAAGAAAGAATGATAAAAAGATGTCCAATACATGGTCTCAGATAATAAAGAATGAAACTAAGTAAGAGTGGAAGGTGCCTCGTCACCGATGTATGCTGGATCCAATGCGGCACCGTACTCCTCTGGATAGTCCTGCTCGTCTAATCCTGGAGAGATCACCAGGTCCTCAGAGGGACGTAACAAGATACAGAAAACATGCCAAGTAACTGAATGTGCAAAACAAATATGCAACTATAACTCTACAGGATCTCCTAACCGTCTATGTGAGATGCACTTTAGAGGACAACGTTCTACGCAGGGGCTGTAACGGATTCACGCAAGCAAGTAATAAAGAGTGGCCGTCAAGTAACGCTCATCCGAGACGCTATCGGCCGGGACAGAAAGTAGTACTCATAAGAGTCACTCTCGGCCCCAAAAGTGTGTAAAAATAAATGTAGCCCCTACGCTAGTAGCTGTCCCCTCCCCCCCAACTGCTCCTGTCCAAGATGTATCCACAGCCTGTCCAGTTGGCAACTGCTACGGCTTCTAACTCAACACACTAGTAGCAGTTACCTCCTAACCGTCGCACGCCCCGTACGTATCGATGGCCAGTCGAGTACGCAGGTACGTGTCCTATATATCTCACTCATCCCGTGATACACATGTGTCAAGGCCATAGAGTATATGAAAATACCCCCACATACTCATAGGAAAGTCAACTAACACAAGGTCGACATGCAAGTAAAGACAAATAAATATAACGACTAAATGTAGCCGCTTGCACCCAAGTGTGACTTGGACGCCTAATAGAAACAAATGACAAATAAGAGAAATAAATATGCAATAATAAAATATACTGAAAATAAATGAGCACAATCAGAATCTATGGCAAGGTATACTTGCCTGCGGTGCGAGAAAGGCAATCCAAGAGTAGCAAGTGTCAGCACCAAAACTCACAAATCACAGATGACTCCAAACGCTGAAACAAACATCAAAAATGATCTCGGTGAAGAAGATATACCTAGGAAACGCCTGTCCAAAAGTTCAATTCTGGAACAGGGGCAAAATCGTAATTTCGGGTCAAAACGATGTCCGCCGTTGGACCCGCTTTGCACCGAAACGCGTGCCCAAGTCTATGGTCTCTAAAGTCGTCAAACTACATGTCTATGGATTTAGTTTGAGGAGAGGAACTCAACGGTATGTCCAGGTTTGGATTCCGAGGAGCCGTGTACAAAATCGCCCGTTTGAGTGGGTTGCGGGCCCGCCAAAAGTGGGTCCCGATTCGACCTTCTCAGAATCAAACCAAACTTTGCATGCAGGACCAGAATTTCGATCCGGACCTGTTGGCGCAAGTTTCGTCTCGATTCGACGACTGTACACAAAGTTATGGACAAGTTTGCAAAACACCGATACGGGGGTATTTCGACGGATACGCGTTGATTTCGTCGCACACACGCGACGAAATTGAGTTCCGTCAGTTCCCACACTTCCGCAACGTCAATACGCGTCTTTCGATGCGTATAACGCGCGACCACGTCGCCCGGTTTGTCGGGGCGACGTCGTATCGGACAAAAATTTCAGAATTTACCACTTTTGAAAACAGTTTTTCGTCCAACTTTAACGCTGATTTAATTCTTGCACAGAAAACGAAATACTATTCTACCAGTTACGTTTCCATCGTGGTTATGTTGTCTTTAAACATCTTCAATTAGTTTTTACAAAAGGTTAATGAACAGCGAGAAAAATGGCCGACAAGTTGGCGTTTCAAAACAGTTTTCAGGATTCAGAAAAGTGGGTTTTTCTCCAACTTCGTCTCGATTTTTCGAGCAAGTCGGATGGCCATGTCAAAATCCACCTGGGGGATCTTGAAGAGGGTCATGAGGGCTTTCTACAGAAATTTACGGATCTAAAAACGGACGAGAATCGAGAGAGAAATCGAACGGGAAAGTTGGGTACCTTGAGTAGGAAAACTGCTCCGTGGGTGACGCGGGGCTGACTTCTAAAAGCTCCGTTCGTCGCGCACAAAGCTCCGTTGCTGGTGGAACGAAGTCGAGGACGAAGAGGTATAATCAGCTCCAACTTTCGTTTTGGAAGATTAGGGTTTCGTTGTTTGTAGAGAAAGTTGTATATATACTAAATTTCAATAAAACCTAGTTCTAATGGGTTTCGGAATAACATACATATGTGGGGTATCGGGTTGTATTAGCAGCTATGCTGCGCGCAATTCTATGGAGTGGTGGGGCCGGGTTGGTTAAAGCCTTGGCAGCTATTGCTGCTGGCTGATTGATTATGGGGGGTCGGTTTACTACTGTAGGCTTTTCCTTTTTTTTTTTTTTTTTTTTTTTTTCTCTTTCTTTTTACTTAAACAAGCACAACTGTGCTACAGTTCCTACCAAGCATGGCCGCGCCCCCCCTTGTTCAGGGTGTGGGGCCGGCTGCAATTTTTTTTTGTTTGTTTTGTTTGTTTTTTTTTTTTTTTTTTTCAAACAAATATAACTAAAGATATATAATATATATATATATATATATATATATATATATATATATTCGCAATAAAATTTATAAAAATTTATAATTAAATATCAAAAATATTTGTAACCAATGTAGGCTATAATAATTATTTTTAAAATATCAAGCTCACCAACATACACACATTATACACATATAAAATTACGTACATAACCAAATAAATTCAAATAAATATAGAAAAATAATTTTTAAAGTATTAAAATAATTAGAAAAATATTGGGGTTTTACAGATTGCCCTTCACCGTTGAATATTGATTTCACGGCTGCCATATATACTTTCTGAGGTATGTTATATATAAATATAACCTGCTCTGATACTAATTGTAGGACCGTTGAGCACCTCTAGAGGGGGGGTGAATAGAGTGTGTGTGTGCAGCGAAAAATAATCACCAATTAAAACTAAACTTTAAAACTATGACAGTGAAATAAGAGACAGTAAATATAATGCAGCAAGAGATAGAGAATTCAAACTCAGCGACACAGCGATATATACTGGTATCCCTCTGAGAGGACTAATCCAGTCTCGAGTACTCTTGCTCGATGTTAATCCACTATGGCACAAGCTTTAACTGAGAGCTTGCAGTCTCTTACAACATCGTGCTTGGTGACAAGCGCACGACCGGCTTCACAATACCGTGCTTGGTGACGAGCGCACGACTAGCTCCACAACAAGAAAAGTTGTTGGACTTGGAACGACCTCTTTACAACTCTTGTAATACCAAAAGACTCTAAATCAACTCTGATAGTACTGGCTTTTGGCTAAGAGGTGTATAGGTATGATTTGAAATTCTTGGATCGTTTGAAAACACTTGAATAGTATAGAAGAGAAGATGAAGAGTGAATGAATGATTTGAAATAAAAGTTCTTCTCTATTTATAGGTGTTTTTTGGAACCGAACTCGGACAGAGTTCGGGCAGAGTTCGGATGCATATATCTCGCAAAGAGACGTTGCTCGCAGATTTGGAGGCAACAGAAGTTTGAATATAAATTGACCGAACTCGGACAGAGTTCGGACCGAACTTGGTTAGGAGTTATGTCAGGAGATTTTTGAAATATTTTAACACAAATTGTTTTTGAAAGTATTTTGGAATATTTTGTAAAATGAGTGTAACAAGAAATATGAGTGGTAATGGGTAGGCTTTTTAGAAAGTGAACTGAAATAACCCTAAGCCAGTATTACCAAAACTGATTTTACAAAATAAATCCTAGACTCAATAAAATGTAAAATACAGAATAAAATATAAAATGAGTCATCTCCAAATTTGATGATGTTGATGCTTCGTTGATGCAGTACAACGTCCGTTGAAATTGATTTCATATATCCTAAAATGATTAGCAGCATTTTGTATATTTTGTGTATTGACTTAAGTGCATGTTGATTATCAAAATCGGGTGTGACCATGGAATGGGCCAACAGAAATAGCATACGCCAGGACAGTATGGGCTAGCAAACAGCATGCGCCAGCAAACAGCATGCGCCAGGAAACAGCATGCGCCAGGACAACATGTGCCAGCAAACAGCATGCGCCAGCAAACAATATGCGCCAGGAAACAATATGCGCCAGGACAGCATGCGCCAGCAAACAGCAGGCAACAGCTTTTTGCCAGGAAACAGCATGCGCCAGGACAGCATGTGCCAGCAAACATCATGCGCCAGCAGACAGCAGGCAACAACTTTTTGCCAGCAAACAACATGTGCCAGGAAACAGCATGCACCAGGACAGCATGCGCCAGCAAACAGCAGGCAATACCTTTTTGCCAGTAAACAGCATGCGTCAGGAAACAACATGCACTGCTCATCTTTCCCGAACCAGCCTCCGATGGCCATAAAAACCCATGAACCAAAAGATCATAAATCACTCAAAATAAGTCAAAATAAGGACTTCTAATGGTCTAAATTGGGTAGAATCAAATTTCTTACAACATAGAACCATCAAAACTTGAGAAATAACAAAGTTACTAGATCAAAACCTAAAAAATCAAAAATGTATTAAACTTAGATCTACATAAAATGAGCCATGGGAATTGAAATGCTAAGTACTAAAGTATCTAAGAATCTTGAGAGGAAGATAATGGAACAAAAAAATAGAAATCCATCAAGAAGCAAGTTGGCACTTGCCTATGCGGCTGTGTAGGTGGAGGAGAGTTTATGAGGAAGAAGAAGAGTAATGGTGAAGTAATGAAGAGAGAGAAAGGGAATGGGGCTTTAAATGAAGGAGTGGTGGTAGGTAGGGAGTTGGATTCATATTGAACCATACAAGGCCGAAAAATAAACCAACTCGGGCCGAACCCAAAAGCAAAGCAGAAAGTAAAATACAGAAAAAATATTTAGCGAGAAATTAAAGGAATTTAAATAAAGAACAATATATGATAAATATTAATAAATACATTACAGCAGTACATGTATTTAGAATACGTATTCCAGGAACGGGAAGTGACATCTCTACCCTCCTTAGAAAATTCCGTCCTCGAAATTTCAATTCCAAGCAGGATAGGAACATCAAAGCTAACTAAGTATAAGCAATTGGAGCAAGTAATCATTTTACAATGATAATAACAAGTAACATATCTAAATCTAACAATCCACAACATCAAGTAATCCTACTCATAAGGTGACAAGCATGAGGAGTTAAGACAATCAAGGTATACAGAAAGAGATATACCTTGTGAGTCAAACAAGTGCGGATACCGTGATCGGATATCATCCTCACGTTCCCACATTGACTCCCCTAAAGAGTGATGACCCCAAGCATCCCGGACAAGGCTAATTGTTCGGTTCTTGAGTATCTTCTCTATTCGGTCCAAGATAGACACAGGATGTTCCTCGTAAGACAGGTTGGTACCAACAACCAGCTCAGAAGGATCAAGGACATGGCTTGGGTCCGATACATACCTACGTAACTGAGATATATGAAACACATCATGCACCTCCCGTAACGAAGGTGAAAGGGATAAACGATAAGCAACATCGTCTATCCGATCAAGGATAACAAACGGGCCTACGTACCGCGGACTCAACTTCTCGCGTACGCCAAATCTAATGACCCCACGGGTAGATGAGATCCGCAAGAACACGTGGTCCCCAACAGAAAACTCTAGCGGTCTACGATACTGGTCCGCCCAATGATGATGCCGATCCTGTGTAACTCGAAGTCGCTCTCTAATTCTCTTGACCACTTCATCTGTCTGGACAATCATTTTCGGGCCTAACATCTTTCTCTCCCCGATATCATCCCATGATAGTAGTGACCTACCATATAGTGCTTTAAATGGTGCCATCTGGATACTGGCTTGATAACTGTTGTTGTATGAGAATTCGACTAAGTGCAGGTGGCTCTCCCAAGATCCTCCAAAATCCAGAGTGCAAGCTCGCAATATGTCTTCCAAAGTCTGAATTATTCTTTCTGATTGTCCGTCCGTCTGGGGATGGTAAGCCGTGCTAAATCTTAATTTGGTACCCAGACTATGATGTAATCTCTTCCAAAAATGTGATATAAAACGAGTATCTCTGTCTGACACAATACTGACAAGAACTCCATGCTGCCTGACTATCTGTTGCATATACAATTCTGCCAACTTTTTTGTAGATTGCCCCACTCTAAAAGGAAGAAAGTGTGCTACCTTTGTAAGCCGGTCCACTATCACCCAAATAGCATCTTTACCACTTGGCGATCTTGGTAAACCGGTCACAAAGTCCATTGTGATGTGTTTCCATTTTTATTTCGGAATAGAAAGCGGTTGCAATAATCTAGCTGGCCTCTGCTGTTCTGCCTTCACCTGCTGACATATCAAGCAACGGGAAACGAATCTAGCTATCTCCCTCTTCATCCCGTTCCACCAGAAGTGCTGCTTGATATCTTGGTACATCTTGGTCCCTCCAGGGTGTATAGAATACTGAAAACTGTGAGCTTCTGCCATAACCTCCTGTCTGATATCTCTACTAGGAACACATAGGCGTAATCCAAACCTAAGTGTACCATCTTCATGAATTCTCATCTCCTTCCTGAGTCCTGACTCACATTCTGCCCTAAGATTATGAATCCTTGGGTCCTGTGCCTGAGCTACCTTGATCCTGTCTACCAAGTCGGATTGAACTTGTGGACTCGCTAGAACTCCTACATTACCAGGAAGTATAACTTTAATGCCATCTCCTGAGGGTCTTCTAAGATATACCTCTGTGCTGTCAACATAAATGCGCCGCCTCTCATGTTGAGAGCGTCTGCTACCACATTAGCCTTGCCTGGATGATACTGAAGCTCTACATCATAATCTTTGATTAATTCCAACCATCTTCTCTGTCTCATGTTCAGCTCCTTCTGAGTAAAGATGTACTTCAGACTTTTATGGTTTGTGTACATGTCCACTCGGTCACCATATAAGTAATGCCACCATAGCTTCAAAGCAAATACTACTGCTGTCAACTCCAAGTCATGAGTTGGATAATTCTTTTCGTGGTCACGAAGTTGCCTAGATGTATATGCTATTACCTTCCCATGTTGCATGAGGACACATCCAAGTCCTCTTCCTGACGCATCACAATAACGGTAAAACCTCCGGGTCTAACTGGCAATGTAAGAATAGGCGCTGATATCAACTTCTGCTTCAAATTCTTGAATGATGCCTGGCATTCTACCGACCAGACGAATGGTACATCCTTTCGTGTCAAGCGGGTCATGGGTGCTGAAAGTCTTACAAAGTCTGATACGAATCTCCTGTAATATCCTGTCAATCCCAAGAAACTCTGCACATCAGCTACGGTCTTGGGTACTGGCCAACTCTCTACTGCTTCTACCTTCTTGGGATCCACTGCTACTCCAGCTCCTGATATGATGTGACCCAAAAATAAAATATGATCTGTCCAGAACTCACACTTACTGAGTTTGGCATACAACTGGTTCTCTCTTAGAACCTGTAATACTTTCCTGAGGTGGTCTTCATGCTCCTTCTCACTTGCTGAATACAAGAATGTCGTCAAGAAACAGAATGACAAACTGATCTAAGTATGGCATAAAGATACGGTTCATCAAATCCATAAATATTGCTGGAGCATTGGTCAAACCAAACGGCACTATTAAAAATTCATAATGCCCATACTTCGACCTGAATGCTGTCTTGGGAATATCCTCCTTCCGAACCCTCACTTGATGATACCCTGAATGAAGATCTATCTTGGAGAAAACTCTAGCTCTGCTCAACTGATCAAACAAGTCGTCGATCCTTGGTAGTGGGTACTTGTTCTCCACTGTTGCCGCGTTAAGCTTCCTGTAGTCGATGCACAATCTGGATGACCCATCCTTCTTTCCTACAAGTACCACTGGTGCTGCCCATGGTGATATGCTAGCTTGGATGAATTTTTTCTCCTTCAGTTCCTCTATGTGCTGATACACCTTGGCCTGCTCCGAATCCGCCATTCTGTAAACCAGATCTGATATCGGCTTAGTTCCAGGTGCCAGTTCTATACTGAACTCAATATCTCTAACCGGTGGTAGACCTGGAAGTTCTTCGAAAAATACGTCTAGAAACTCTTCAACTACCTTCGGAACTTGAACTTCTTCCATTGCCGTCACTACTCACTCTCGTGTTCTTGTTGAGTTGCCACTGATCTGACTAAGGTGAACCTCTTCATGCCTGGAATATACACTCCTTCTACGACAATCTATTATCGCATGACTGTATTTCAGCCAGTCCATGCCTAAGATAACATCAAAATTTCTAACAGAAAATTCTATCAACCAGGCGGTAAGGAATGCCCGCAAACTATAACGCTACATGCTAGGATAATCCTACTAACTCCTACGAGCCTATTACCAGTGAGTATATTCAACCTCCCTGGCAATGCCTCGAACTCTATTCCTAACCATGTTGCAAATTGTACAGATATAAATGAGTGTGATGCTCCCGAATCAAACAATACTACTGCGGGATATGAGGCGACGAGAATGTTACCTGCCACAACATCTTCCGATGCCAATGCCTCTTCCAAGGACAGAGTGAATGCCTACCATCGGCCTCCATGTTGGTTTCCATGCTGCGGCCTAGCCTGGTGCTGCTGCTGGCCCCTGTCTTGGTGATGCTGGGTGGTCTGTGCTGGTGTTGCTGCATCGGCGGTCCCTGCTGCCGAAACATCTGAGCCTGCGACATGAACGGGCGCTGTGCCAACAGCCTCACTGCCACCGCTGGTCCCCGATACTGGCCTGCCCCTGGTGCTGGCAGAGCAAAAAATTGTTGCACTGGTCCTTCTGACCTCGAATTCATAGGACAGGTGGTAACTCGATGATCTGGACTTTCACATATCAAACACTGCCCGTTTAATATCCGACACACATCTCTAGTGTGGCCTACCTTCCCATAATAAGTGCAGCCCGCTGGGGGTTGCTGGTTCTTCCTTGTTGTTGCTGCTGTCTTGGTGGTGGTGCTGGCCCTCGCAATGCCACATCGTGAATACTACCAAGGGACGGTACCGTTGTTCGGGGCGCTACTCCCCCTCCTCCTTCAATTTGACTTTGGGATCTCTTCTGACCTCCAGTCCTTGCCGTGATCCTCTGAATGGTGATCTCATGCCTTAGGGTTGCCGTCAATACTTTGTCAAAAGTCTGGTAATTGTGCCCTTCTATCAATTGCAAGAGCTCAAGATGAAACCTTTGCTGGAATCTCATAGCCCTCTGGCTCTCCGTCGCTACCATCTCCGGTGTGAACCTACTCAATCTGCAGAACTCCGCTGCATAAGCATCTACCGTCTTGTCGGCCTGCTTGAAGTTGATAAACTTTTGTTTCAGCTTAAACTGTGCCACAACTCCATAGTACTTCGTCTTGAATCTTGCGGTAAAATCGTCCCAAGCAACAAGACATCTAATGCCTACTTCCTCTGATTCCCACCAATCACGTGCGAGATCCTGAAGTAACAACTTCACTTGATTCACACGTTCTTCTGCCGGCACCTTAGCTGCTGTCAGAATAGCCTCAATATCCTTAAGCCATGCATCTGCTAAAATGGCATCTTCCGTACCCTCGAAACGACGGGGGTTGTACTTGCAAAACCTGGTTGATGCTCCTGAATCGGTCCTCACTCCTCTTTCCAATGCTGTCTACAATCCTTGGTTGAGTAGTACATTCTGCTCATGTAACTGAGCGTGCATGCGTTGCTGGACTAATATCTGGTGTTGCTGAGTGGCCATTATCCCCCTCATGATCTCCAAAAGGGCTAGTGTGTCCACTTCTACAGGGGTAGGTGGAACTATTGGTGGTGTAGGAACCTCCGGATACTGCGGTCTAGCTGCTGGTTCCGCTATCACTTCTTCTTGGATAGTCTCTTGAGGTAGTACTGGCCCTTGTAGCTGACTAACCTGGTCATGTTGTCCATGTTGCCCTTGTTATTGCTGTCCAGTTCTGACAGATGCAGACAAAGTGCCCCTAAGAAAAGGGACAAAAGAGCAATCAAACGATCGGATAGGAAAGATCAATGAAGTCAAAGGATACCGGAATGTCAAGCTAGAGTTGAGCAACGAATCATGAGATCAAGGGAGAACATGTGTGATCGAGACACCCTATAAATTAAAATACCCCACAAGTCTGAAATCAGACCTGTATGGGCCACCACTAAAACCTTGTCACGCCCCAGAACCAGAATACTGGAGAATGGGGGAATGACTCAGCCAGCTACGTATTACGGGTAGAGGAATATCGTATAATACGATCAATGCTGTCTAAAAGACAAGGGGGTGCATACTACACAAAAGTCTTACTATGGTCACTTCACATCTACTGTCTCAATCATTCAAACAAGAAACAGAAATAGAGAACATGTAAGATAAAGCAGTAAGACATCCCAAATGCTCAGTCAAATGTTCTGGATATCTGGCTTTACAAAATATAGCCAGATGATGTAGCAAGATATACACAATTGTTCATCAGCTGCAGCCTGACTTAGTTACAATTATGTAAAATAAGTACAAGACGATCCGACTAACATGTCGGTGCCAAACGATAAAGTATAAAGTAAATAACAAAATGAGCGGGAAAGTAAGGAACCCACTCGAGTCCTCCTGCGATCATCCCTCTAGTATTGACCATCTTGGAGGTAGAAGTAAGCTGAGTCCTCGGGGACCGACACTAAATTTGGCTATGCAAAACCAGAGAGGTTAGACCTCTAATAGCAAGTACCGCAAGGAAGCACGATATGAGAAATTAGAACCAGTAATAAGAGAATATGATATATAGATCTCTGCTTGCTACTGGGATTCACATAACATCACGATACTTCGAACCAACTTCCCAACCAAATAAGGACAGAAGTTGGCCCGTCATATCCTGACATTCTGATCATCTCAGTTAGTTAACAGAGTAGGTACAGTACACAAATAAGTCAACTTAAGCGGCCATACAACTACTGCGGCTTGCTACGGTAAGTTCTAAGTTATCCTGGAATTATACAATAAAGGATTCCTCAGTTCTTACAATGTGCAAGCAAGGCTAGTCCAATCAATCAATTACGCCAATCATGAATTAGACGAGTCCCAGCGGGATGCCCGTCATCAATATACAATAAATAATATAAGCAGATACCGCTCCCTGTCCGTGTGGCAGATTTGCAGTATCTGTGGGAACCAGTCGGCCCGTCGGGCACTTAATAGTCCCAGAGAGGGTTGCCATGTAAGAACTCGGGAATCTATTCTCTCCATGCAATCATTATTTTATTTAACTTAATAGTCTCTACGTTGAGTGAAATCCTATGCCGTGGATCATGGTCATTCAGAATGAGTACTTCCGTACAAAGTACGATATGTCCCACTCTACAACGATACCCGTGCGGTTAGGTTGTAGGTCTTACATAGCGTAATGCAATAATCAAAACCAACCACGAAATAATCATGCCTTGACCATAAAGTACATATGCTGCTTTTGTAAGATAAATAAATAAATTGTAGCATGCATCTATCTATATGCCAATATTCGGGATTGGCCAATCGATTGTAATAGTTCATAGTTAATATGAACGTGTCTCATTCCATTCAATTCAATAAGATGACTAGCCAGTCTCTTAGTTCCAACTAGGAACGCATGGTAAATTATTAATCAAGATCACAATCAATATCAATCAATGTCAATTCGGGACAAGAATCAGTCAAAAGACATCATGGGCTAGAGTTCATGCGGCCAGGAAATTATAGAAGTTCATGCAGCTGAGAATGCATATGTGGTCAGGATCTCATGCGCCAGGAAACAGCATGCGCAAGGACAGCATGCGCCAACAAACAACAGGCAACAGCTTTTTGCCAGCAAACAACATGCGCCAGAAACAACATGCGCCAGAAAATAGCATACGCCAGAAAATAGCATGCGCCAGGACAGCATGCGCCAGGAAACAGCATGCGCCAGCAAACAGCAGGCAACACCTTTTTGCCAGCAAACAGCATGCGCCAAAAAACCACATGCGCCAGAAAACAGTATGCGCCAGGACAGCATTGTTTGCCATTGATTGTAAAAGAACAGAACAATTATCGGAGGACTGAACTTAGACTCACAATACAAACTCGCTCGCACAAAGAAAGCCTAGGGACGAAAACCTAGGTACAGCAGACTAAGTACGATTGTTTATTTTTGATTCTGGGGGTGACGATAGAGGCTCGGGAAAGCGACGGCCGCTCTGCCTTACTCCTTGGACGATCAGTATGCAGTCTTGACTCGGGAAGATTTGCTCGGCGTTGACGAAGAAAGGCTCTTCTTGCTCCTCTCTGGTTGCTCTCTGGGCTTCTCTCTCTCTGTGATTGTCACGAAAAAAAGGGGAACTCTCTCTCTGTGGGTATCTCTCTCTTCTTATTTTTTTTTTATTATTGCCGCCCTTTTTTTTTTTTATGGGAATGCTGCTGGCTATTTATAAGGGTAGGATTGATTATTAGGGTTTGCTATCTGTTTGGAATGTCGGCGCTCCTTCATTCTATCTGGACCCTTGATCTTGATCATAACGAATCTCGGCCACTAATGCGGATAGCACCAAATCTTATGAGCAGTTAATGCTGATTGCTTTAAATCTTCGTGATTGGTTATGCTAATATCTGATTGCTCGCCACGTGTCTTGCTGATGATGTCAAATATTCTCGTTGGGATTCGGTCGAATCTTCAATGCCACGTCTTTTGATTGAAGATCCTGCCAGGGCCGCATAGAGTGGCCAATACTTGAACCGCAGGGAGATACCCTTCATGAGCCGCATGAGTCAACATCTCGTCGAGCCGCAGGGACGAACTTTCCGTGAGCCTCATATGCGTGGTCTTTGCGAACCGCAGGAGACGACCTCTCCATGAGCCGTATAGTTTCTGTGGGCCGCATGTGGTATTGAGCCGCATAGGCCGGGCTATGAGTGGACCGCATATGGCGGATTTCTGTTAATCATATTAGAATGACGCCTCACGGAGCCGCATGAAGCTGTTCTTTAACCGAGCCGCATGAGACTTTTGCCACGTGGCAACATAGGATTTCTGACAGATCGGGTCAGAGATCTTCTTCTTTTTTCGAAGAATCTGTCATTATGGCAGAGCCATTATGACACTTTATGTCAGAGACGTCGCAGCCGTCGAGTCGTGTCAGAGCATTAAATGAGGCCATTACTCCAATGGCGAACTGTAGAGGGGTCACACGTGGCATCGATTTGAGCCGCATGTCCCCGAGCCGCATGAGTCTGGGGGTCTCCTTTTTGGTCGCATAAAGCAACTCCAGTATGAACCGCATAGGCTTGCTGTCCAGAGCCGCATGGGTCATTATGCCTTTATTTCTAATATTTTCCATGCTTCTACAGGACCCCCTTCAAAGTTTTCAATTTGTAAAATTGGAACACTTTGAATAAGAAGCATGGCCCCGTTCATACCGCATAAGTGTCTCAGCCGCATAGAGTTAGCTGTCCGCATAGACTCTTTTCCACATGTCCTGATTAAATGCTCTTGATTTGTTTTGATTTCATGCCGTCTCTTGGGGGAGGATCCTAAGGGTTTTTTTCCTTCTGATTGTCCAGTTTGCCTCGATAGCCGAAGGGTCGATCATGTCGTTCGAGGCGTCGTTCAGTAATCCTTCTTTTTCTATAAATAGACGGGTTTTAGATTTTTTTTTGACTGAAAACTCCTGTCTTGTTTTCTTCTTCAACTGACAAACAGTAATGGCGCCTAGGGTTTCCAAGATTGTGAAGAAGGCCGCGGCAAGGAGAAAGAATCGGCTTCGTCGTCGACCGTCGCACCCCCCATCTGCCTTGATGTGCACGTCGCCATCGAAGGTAATAACCTATGTAGAAGATTGGGTATTTTGAAACCCTAACAGGGTCTGCTCTACTGTCTCCTCCGTGCACGCAACCACGTGACCCACATACACGTTCCCTGATTGAGCCGCATGGGGTATACCCCATGTCTGAGCCACAGACGAATTACGTGATTCGCATGCACGTCCATGAAACCCTAATAGGGTCCGATCTACTGCTTACTTTGTGCACGCAACCACATGACCTGCATACACGTCCTTTGATCGAGCCGCATGGGGTATACCCATGTCTGAGCCGCATACGAATTACATGGTCTGCCTACACGTCTCATGCATGGGAGCCGCCTGTGAGTTGTCTTTAAACGTGCCGCATGACTATTTTCTGAATATCTTTTTATTTTGTCTTTCCGTCTTTGATTCTTTCAGTATCTCCGCTGAGCGCTGAGGTTGCAGTCACAGAGGAACCGCCACCCCCTGTCATCGACCAGGGGTCTCCCTCTGTTAAGGAAGAAACGAAGAAGGAAGACTCGTCGTCTGCACAGGATAGTCTCTCTCCGAGTGTCGAAACAACTGGGGGTGATAGCTCGGGGAATTCTGATACTCCTATTCCAGATGAGGATCTCCTTCAACTGCATCCTTCCTATGTAAGGTGGTTGAGGGAGTGGTATGGGCGTTTCTGTAACTAGGTTTTAGGAATCTCTTGCGGATATCTATTCTCTGTCTGCATGTTTCTATCTGTTTAGCTGTGGTTTGTGTCTTTCCTTTCCATCTAAAGAAGTGGTGAAGAATTTCCTTTAGTTTTGCTTGTTAATTGCGTGAATGTAGCTGAACTTTTTAATGAAAGAAATGTATTTGCTTCCCTCCTTTCTTGTCATGATTTACTTTCAATAGGATATTCTGTGTGAACTTTGTATCCCTGGTGTACCCCACGATAATTTGGATTATGACTGGCATGCTTATCCTGAAAGAATGGGGTTATGTCAAGTCTGGGGACTTTATTTCCCAACGGATCTTTTGCTCATTTGGGCGACGTCGTTGCCTCCAGAGCCGGTGTATCGAACTAGTCAGTGGTTTGAGCGGTCGACTGCCTCGCTGAAAGACCATTTCTTGACGTTTTGTGGCCTCCGGATCATAGTTGTTCCTCTGTCTTATCCTGCTTATTTTCTCTTTATTTCTATCTTGTAGCAGTGATATAATCCCGGAGGATGTGAAACTTCGAAAATGGATATGTTTCATCTTCATCTTGTACTTGCGGTGTTTATGGAATTTGGACTTGCTGGGGGATTTATTTGTGGACCTGTTATCCTAGGCGTACCTTGGTTTTAGGTACGGATAACAGTTTAGATAGGATGTCTGGGACAGTCACAACAAAGTGGTCATGGATGTTTTTGGTACTGGGGGAAGGAATGCCGTAGAGCAGCTGGGCTCCCGGGACGCGGTAAGATGGTGGATTTATGCTAAGAAGCTTAGCGAATAAATATTTGGACCTATTACCCTTGGCGTACCCTAGTTCAGGATGCGGATAATAGGGTGAAAGGGAACCGAACACATTTGCTCAGAGGTTATGATGACATGGCAAACATGAAGGTTTTATCCTGAAACCTTCCTGCTCAGCGGTAATGAACATGGCAGAAGAGACTTTTCGGAAGCTATTTGTGGTCAACAGAGGATATTTGTGGTCACAGAGGACATTTGTGGTCAACAGAGGACATTTGTGGTCAACAGAGGACATTTGTGGTCAACTGAGGACATTTGTGGTCAACAGAGGACATTTATGGTCAACAGAGGACATTTGTGGTCAACAGAGGACATTTGTGGACCTATTATCCTTGTCGTACTCTGGTTGTGAGTACAGATAATAGATTGAGAGGGAACCAACATACTTGCTCAGAGGTAATGTGGACATGGCAAATATGGTGATTTCTTCGACGGAGCCTTCCCACTCAGAGGTAATGAGGACATGGCAGGAGTGGGCTCAATGAAGAAGGGGTGCATAGATCTACTCAGAGGTAGAGGACATGGAAGTTCTATGCGAGGGAGCGGTTTGTTTTTTGGTGGTAGTGAAACGACTCAGAGGTAATGAGGACATGGTCGTTTCGGAGATTGGCGGATCGATTACCCTTTTTGTGCACTGGGAGTACGGGTAGTGGATCATGAGGGAGGATCTCTTTCAGGAAGAAAGTTCAGAGGCGTAATTATACGTGACTTACTATCTGATAGAGTGACCGGATGTAAGTTCAGAGGTACCAGTAGGTACATAACTTGGTGATTTAGAATATTGAGGAAGTGAGGGTTTAGCGACGCCAGCAGGTGTATGGCTCGGTAATCTGAAATGTTGTGGATGTGGGTTCGGTGGTACCAATGGATACATGACTCGATAATTTGGAAAATGTTGTCTAAACATAGTATTTCTTCAGAAACTTGCCGTTGACGGGCAACATAAGCAAGTCCCCATTCTGTTTGGCGAGACGGTAGGCGCCGTTGGAAATACGGCCTCAATGATAAATGGGCCTTCCCATTTTGGCTGGAATTTGCCTGCGGTCTTGTGAGTCATGACCATTGGCCTCCGGACTGCCAGAACGAGATCGCCCACTTGGAATGTTCTGATTTTGACCTTCTTGTTGAAGGCCCCTGAGACACGTGCTTGGTATAGCTCGATCCTTTGCTGAGCTAAGAGGCTTTTTCATCTAGGGCCTCCAACTCTTGTAGTCGGCGTCGGTAGTTATCGTCTGTTGTCAATTGATAAGTGAGGGCGACGCAGAGTGAGGGAATCTGAATTTCCAGTGGGAGGACTGCCTCGCTCCTATATACTAGAGAGAATGGTGTATTCCCAGTAGCTGTTCGAATCGTGGTGCGATAGGCCCATAAACATTCGCCGAGCTTCTCGTTCCAGTCGCGTTTGTTGGAAGATACAAACTTCTTGAGGAGTTTGATGATTGTTTTGTTGAATGCTTCTTCTAACCCATTCGATGCCGGGTTGTATGGTGTTGAAGCAACATTCTGAATGCGGTGCTTATCGCAGAATCGGTAGAATGCGTAGCTTATAAACTGCGGACCATTGTCATGGATGATCCTTCGTGGCAATCCAAAACGATATATACGTGATGCTTGAGAAAGCTAATCACGTTTGAAGTTTTGACTTCTGCGAGTGGGATAGCTTCCGCCCATTTGGAGAAATAATCAGTGATCGCAAGTATGAAGCGATGTCCTCGAGAGGAAGGTGGGGTGATTGGACCAATGATATCCATTCCCCATGCTTCAAATGGCCAAGACGCCACCGTTGGATGTAGAAACTCGGATGGTTGGTGAATGAAGTCTGCGTGGACTTGGCAGGCCTTGCATTTTCTGGCGTAGTCTATTGCGTCTGCCACCATCGTAGGCCAGTAGTAGCCCATCCGGCGAAGGCGGTCTTGCAGTTTAGGGCCAGGCGGATGGGCCCCACAGACACCGTCGTGAGCTTCTCGTACAGCTTCTTTGGCTTCTGCGTTTGATAAGCACCGGAGCAATAACCCGTCGTAGGATCGTCGATATAGCATCTTTGTCTCTGTGTCGTAGAAGAATCTGAGGGAACGTCGTCTGATGGAGGTGGCTTCCCTTGGATTCTCGGAAGGATGTCGTATACGACGAAGTCAATGAACGGCTGCCTCCAGTCTGGTGTTTTCGATTGACTGGGCGGAATAGCTTGCCATGAATTGGATATTATTCTTGGGACAGACCAGTTCGTGGCCTATCACGTCAACCGAGTGATGGGCTTGGTTCGGCACTGCTAAGGAAGCGGCAAGGCCTGCTAGGGCATCGGCTTCGATATTTTGAAGTCTGGGGACGTGTTCGATGAAGAATCCCTCGAATGAGGAGATGATGTTGATTGCTATTTGGTGGTAGGGGATCATGTCTTCATGGCGGACTTCGTACGACCCCCGAATCTGGTTGACGATTAATTGTGAATCGCCGTATGCTTCAAGATATTCTACCCCCAGCTCCTTCGCGAGTTGGAGGCCAATGACCAAAGCGTTGTACTCGGCCACATTGTTGGAACAGGGCTCCGTGAGAGAGTAGGCGCGATTGATCACTAGCCCGGTAGGAGAGATCAATGCCACTCCGACCCCGACGACGATATTTCCCTTGGGTCCAGTTCTTGAAGCGCCATCGAAGAACATCCTCCATATGTTATCGTGGTGGTTGTATTCGAATCGGCGACCTCATCTGGGATTTCCTCGTATATTTTGGATAGCCCCGATCCTGGATGGCTGCCAAAAAGTCTGCCAGGGCTTGGCCTTTGACAGCCTTCTGTGGGACGAAGATCATATGATATGGGGATAGTAGTATCGCCCATGTAGCGAGGCGAGAGCTAAGCGCCCCTGGTTTAGTCATGAGGACCCTGAGGGGATTTACCCGTGAGATCACATGTATGGTTTGTCCTGTAACATAATGCCGCATCTTTTGAATGGCGAATACCAAGGCGAGGCATTCTTTCTCTACGGCAGTGTATCGATGTTCGGCCCGACCATCATTCGGCTGAGATAGTATATAGCTTGCTCGTGGCCTGCGTCGTTGTTTTGTGCCAGCAGGGCACCGAGGGAGTGTTCCATTGCTCGTACATAGAGTAGGAATGGTTTTCCAGGGACCGGGGCCACCAGGACTGGGGGATTTGACAAATATTCTTTGATGTCGTCGAAAGCACGCTGGCATTCCTCGTCCCATACTGAGACTCCCTTCTTCATGAGGTGTGTGAAGGGTCGGCATCGCCCGGAGAGATTGGAAATGAACCTTCTGATATAAGCTAGTCTCCCTTGGAGGCCTCTAAGTTCGCGGAGATTTTTCGGGGACCCATCTCCATTATTGCCTTGGTTTTCTCAGGGTCTACATGGATACCCCGTGCAGTGATGATGAAACCTAAGAACTTCCCGCTGGATACGCCCAAGAATGACTTTATAGGGTTCATCTTCAGATTGTGGGCTCGCATCAGGTCGAATACCGTTCTCAGATCTTGCATGATCTTCCTTACGGCGACTCTTGACAGCGATGTTGTCGACGTAGCATTCCACTGTCTTGCGTAATGTTCTCTGAAAAGGATACTCATAGCCCGCTGATATGTGGCACCAGCGTTCTTTAGACCGAATGGCATGACTGTGTAGCAGTACGTACCGATCGGTGTTCTAAATGATGTGTGCTTCTCGTCGTCGGGGGACATCTTAATTTGATTATATCCCGAGAATCCATCCATGAATGACATACGTTCGAAGCCGCATGTGTGGTCAATCATGATGTCCGTGATTGGGAGGGGAAATTCGTCTTTCGGACATGCCTCATTCAGATTACGGAAGTCGATGCAGATTCGGATTTTTCCGTTCTTCTTAAGGACCGGGACTTATTGGCGACCCAATCAGGGTGCTGCTCCTCTCGGATGAAGCCGCTGGCTATCAGCTTGTTGACTTCGGCTTCGATTGCGTCCATGACTCCTGGGCGGAAATGTCGTTGCTGTTGCTTGACTGGCTTTGCATCCGGCCGTATGTTGAGTTTATGAAGAGCAATATCGGGATCTAATCCCGGCATATCTTCGTAACTCCAGGAAAATACGTCAATATTCTCTGATGAGTTCCAGTAGTGATTCTCGTTCCTCGTCTGTTAGGCTTTTACTAACGAAGATTGGCTTTGGAGAGGATTCGGTGCCGAGGTCGACCTGCATAACTTCATCCTCTGTAGGAGGTTCTCTCAGCTTGAACCTTTTCCCATTGTGCGTCTAGCTGTTGGGCCCATGGCTCAAGCTCGAGGATTTCAGGAATGTCCTCGTTTTCTTCGTAAGCGTCGAATGCCATGTTGGCTGACAGGACCTGTCTGAATATGTCTCCGATGCTGGTATCCGAGTCGGAAGTTGGTGATCCGTTGAATGTGACTGGCAGTCGCATTCTTCATCTGAATTCTCCGGGGTCGTCGTGGGAGTTACGTACCCTAGTCCGCATCGAGTTTTGCTATAGTAGTCCCGTGGCTTACCAGACGTACTGGGGGCTTTAAAGGTATCGCCGTCCGTACCGTAATTCAGACCTGGTGTAGTTTCTAGATCATATCCTTGCTTCTGCATGAGGTATTTGGACTGGGGACTATAAAGGTATAGAGGCAATCTTCCGACATCTGACTCAAGATCGACTTCTTTTACGGTGAAGGGTACGGATCGTCTTTTCGGCCGAAGATAATCGGGTGGTCCCCTCCCTCGATTATTCGGTAAGCGTCTTCTGCTGGAGTAAGCTGGATTGTGGTATATACATTTGCCACTTATATGTGTAGGTGAGTGCCTATACCGTGGTCCATAGCATACATTGCACATAGCTTATTGAGCTCGGTGTAGTTCAAAGATAGCCCTTTATTGACAAAATAAGTATCTTCTCGAGAGGGATTACATCATCCGCGGAAGGGGTATCGGAGTGGGCCCACATACTTGGCTAATTCTGGTTCTTCTTCGGCCACCCCCTGTATAAGTGAAGACTGAGAGATCGACCTAGTCAGCTTGATCTTCAGAGGCTCGACTGGCAGAGCAGGTCGTGGAGTTGTTGGCAGACTGGCAACCCCCAGTTTGGCATCTAACGCAGGGCGAGGAGTGGATGGTTCGCTAGAAGCGTCTGACTTCGCATCGGGGTGATGTCCCTTTCTAGGAAGACGTATCGTAAGCGGTCTATCGGAGGGTTTGAGCTTCTCCGTTTGGAGCTGACCGACTCTCGGTAGTCTGATGGTAAGTGGCCCTGGTGTGGGTTTCGGCGCTTGGCCAGACCTTGGTAGCTGGATTCTCATTTGTTCTTCTTGTGCCGACAGACTGATTGCGTCCTTACGCAGAGTAGCCGTAAGGGGTGCAGAACTGCCCGGTTTGCGAGCCTGGAGGTGGATCGTCAGAGGTTCTTCTGATCCTGTGGGTTGTCTTGGTGTGAGCTTGCACCTCCTCTTCGACCAGGTGCTTCTTTGATTTTTCGTACAGACATGAATCTGAGTAATAAGATTCGACTCCTTTGAAGGGATCGATATCAGCAAACTCTGTCCTCACGAAGCCGTGCTTATCGACATATTTGAAGCACTGGTGTAGTGTGGAAGGCACGATCATGTAATCGTGTATCCAAGGCCGCCCCAGAAGGATATTGTAAGATGTGTCGACATCTATGACGTAGCAGGTGACTTCTGATTGGAGATCGCCGATCTGACATTTCAAGCGTATCTTTCCTATTGGGTAGCTCCTGCCCGAATTGAAACCGCTAATGGCGGTGCTTGTAGGTGTTAGGCGGTGCATCGGAATGCGAAGATGATGTAGCAGACCCTTCGGAATAATGCTTATGGAGGATCCAGGATCAATGTGCATTCGGTCCACCTTCACGTCGCCGATGTATCCAGTATAGTACAATGGGCGATCGTGCAGGTTAGTTTTGATGAGCATATCCTGCGGAGAGAAGACGATATTGGGCATTGCCCCTGTACACGCACTATCTTGGAGCTCTGCAGGTTGGTTATCTCCTGTAAGGTTGACCTGAGCCAAATATGCGTCGGCATTTTGGAGCGCCTCGCTTAAAGCTGTGCGGACATCCTTCGAGAGCCTCAGGAGTTCGTATAAAGACAATTTGGCCGGTTATTGGCCAATTGAGCCAAGATGTCGAAGTTGTAGGGTCTTTCTAGCCCCTGAGGTGCTCCTTTCGGAGGGATTTGTCGAAGCGAGTCTCCTTTGGCCTAGGCTTGTCGGTCGTCGAAGGCTGAGCCGGTCCCGGAGTATCAGCGTTTGTGGGTTGCTGATCATTAGTCGGATTTTCGGCACTGGTTGGGCTTGTGCTCCAGATCGAGTAGTGACAGCTGAGACTTCCTCCTTCTCTGTCGAGGTGGTGCGGCATGATCTGACTTTCCACTTTTCTTTTTAGAAGGTAAAGTGGGCTGAGTCACCTCGTGGATTAGGTCCGGATGAACCCACATGATTTCCCCTCGTGATGTGGTGAGAGGTACTAAACCGGAGTTTGATCACGGTGTGGGCGGAAGATTAGCGATTTCCATCGTTGCCAGAGGGATGGGTATGACACCGTCTTGAGTCTCTCTGTTGGAGGGAAATTACCGAATTGTACGGACACCATGTTGGCTGCTACGGTTACCTCCTCGAAGTCGATAGCCAGAGCGTTCGAATCGATGAGGTTCTGGATATACCGTTTCAGTTGGTAGCAGTCGTGTGTAGCATGGTGCATAGCGGTGGTAATGGCAGAATTTCGGATTTTCCAAATCAGCCGGCCGAGGTTCCCGCCTTGGTGGAGGAAGCTGAATTCTGTCCCCTTGTATAAGCATGTCCAAGATAGGCTTGACGTGGCCGTCTTCGAAAGAATAAGTGATTTGAGGCCATTGTTTGTCTGCTGGCTGTGGCTCGGGTTTCTGGGCTGTTCGGTCACCATAGCCTGCTTGCCTCTGTTGTCCCGTTGTTGGAGGGCTACCCCCATTG
>JANAVB010042724.1:0-20014 GCA_029216955.1 Iris pallida | reverse complement strand
CAGCAGCCGCAGCAGCAAGTAGCAGCAGTGGTAGCAAGTGTGGTGGTGGTGATTTAGAAGAAGAATAGGAGAGGGAAGAGGGAGAGAGGGATTTGTATGTGTGTGTAGAGGAAGGAGAGGAAGAAGAAATAATGAAGGGAGAGAGAGATGATGTGGCTTATGAAGAGAACTCTTCATGCAAGTGACCATGTGGCATTATACAATGCCACATGCCTAAGAGTTTGACACCTAGCCCAATGAGTTGGCAAGTCTAAAAATGCAATTGCAAAATTTTTCTTGGGGCCATAATGCAAAAATTTATATAAAAGAATTTAATTAAAAACATTTTATTATCTATTATTATATCATTTGTTATTAATATTAATATTAAGAAATTAATTAGGGCATTTAAAACAAAATCTTCATTTCTAAATTCAACTTAACAATTAATGAAATAAAAAAAAATTTAGGGAAAAGCAGTTATGACACTCTACCCACCTTATAAAAATCTCGTCCTCGAAATTTAAATTTAAAGATAAGCTTTTCAAAATAATAATAGAGAAAAATAAAATATTCTACCCACCTTACAGAGGTGAAGTAGTAATTTATTAAACTATTAGATGAAATATCTTGTAACTTATTTTTCAAAAGCTTCACGAAAATAGAGACAAATCGAAAATACTAGAAATCATCAATGTTCTTGAAATTTTATATAATCAAATAAAATAGTCAGATACAATGTTATTTCAATCCATAACCATGTATGATCCTTGAATTTAAAATTATATTTCTTATTCTCATTTTCTGGCGTGATATAGTAATCTTGTGCCTCGCCATTGCGCATATGGCTGCAACAAAGTTACCATTTCACTATCAGGTTTTTTGCTACCCCTTTTTTTTTTTGGATATCCATAGTATGAGTAGGAATTATGATTGTGAAGTAGACTTACACGTTAGGGTATTCTTGGTAATTCAAAAGATACTCAAGAACCAGTACTTAAAAAAAATCATATTTTCTTATTATCCTTTATCTGAGTATCAAGTACAGTATAATATCATAATAAAAATCTTTTGACAAAATTAGTAAGAAAATCTCATGTTTCTATTTTATCAAAAATACCGAATATCACTTTAAATTATTCACATCAATAGTTTTCAAATCCAAACTGAGATAAACAAAATTGATTTTGGATATCAAGCATGAACACCAATTACGAAATTATTGTCTAGATTTCCAAAATCTTACTTAGAACCATGTTTTGAGAATGTAGTGCCTCGCCAGTCCAGATGGCTGCAACAACTTCTCATTTCACGATTCAATTGAAAGATTTTCGGATTCTTGACACAAATAAATAAATAAACCTTCACATGAAATCCAATAACAGAAAGTCCAATCAAATGATGCTTCACGGAAAAATCCAATAAACAATCAATGAGTAATGCATACAAGAGTATTTAGATGGAGGATGAGTCCCAAAATCAGGGATACTACTAGAAAGAAATTAGATTAAAAGGAGAGGATACAATTCTAGATTCAAATCGATAAACCTTGGATGAAACAAGTAGATTGAAAATTTTCGAGAAAGTTGAGAATTTGTAAAAATGGATATATGAGATTTGATAAGTAGGGGGAACGAATCAAGATTTATGAATTTGATAAGATCAAGATACCGAGGAGTTATACTACACCCATTCTAAATAAAATCTTATATCATGTTTGGCCTATTGGTTACGTGATCCTTATTCCTTTACTATTCTAATATATATAATATCAAGATAAATCTGAATTCCAAGTTCGCCGAGGGTACGAAATTCAAGGTCCATTAAAGAACTTTTTGAAATCCTTCTATGGGCTACTCTAGTAAAAATACTTGTCTAATTATCTATGAGTTACTTGATCTAATTTTTTTTTTGAGCCATATCTATCCTTATACTACCCAAGACTTCTCAATATCATCTACATCCTTAATAGCAGTCCTAGGTTAGGATTCTTAACTATATATGATCATTATAGTATATTTTATTAAGCAAGGATCTATGAAACATAGTCAAATACAGATAAACCTATGGGTATTCTTTATTCTAAGGTTCCATGTAGACTTTTCCTAAGAACATATGGTCTACGAGTTAACCTCTATATAGATTTCCTCAAAAGCTTGACCTCAATCATATCCTAGGTTTCCAATTTTTCATGACCTGCATCCTATCATAGGTTCTCTATTTTTCGTGACCTGCATCCTATCATAGGTTCTCTATTTTTCGTGACCTGCATCCTATCCTAGATTTTTCATTCTTCGCAGTACCTGCATGGGCCACCACTAAAAGACGTGTCACGTCCCGCTCCCGAAATAAGGCGAGCCGAGTACGTAACAACATCTCCAGGCTACGCGACATACGAATACGCCAGTATCCATATTCGCGATTGTCGCCCGTAAGGTTCGTGCATAGGTAAAAGCAGGTCATAACTTACATAAATTTAAGTCAGCAATAGTCTGAAACTAAGACATTCTAACTAATTGAACATGAGCATAACTATTTCTACCCAGTACAATTTTGAGCCCAACTATAAATAATATAATTATACCTTAAATAAGTAGAGAAAAGAGATTCTTGTCCCAACTTGAACGTCTTCAATGGTATCATCACGTCCTTGATCTCCAGTTGTCCTTCGGTACCTGATAGCGGCTTCACTTGGTACACTGCTACAAAACCTAGTGAACAATACTAGGTCGTTTAGAAACGACAAGCAAGTCCTCGGCCAAAGGAGTAAGGAAAGTAAAATGAGATGATAAAATTTTCGAAAATGAACCAAAGGAAAGGAAAATTTTAAAAGTAGAATTACTAATAAGAATTTACTACTAGAGCATCTTTTCCCAAGTGAATTCGGTTGTCAGGTATAAATGTGAAAACCTCAGACAAATCCTATATGCAAATGCAATATTTAGAGAAATACTTCTGGATCACACAACTTCTAATTTCTCAACAATAATCCCATTTATCCGGGATCAGGTTTATACTTAATGGGCGGTGCTTAGATTTATCCGTCCCATTAGTATCATGATCACATATTGATGTGATATAATCAGGATAATACATGAGTGGTTTTCGAGTTATCGGAATCAAGTGTTATAACAATTGTCGTATGACTTGAAAATTTTCAAGAATATCGGAGCAGGCTACATTGGATATTACAGGGCCGAATTCGGAAATTCGGAATCCAATGGAAAACAGAAAACAGGAAAACAGGAAGTGAGCTAAGCCTCACCCCGACAGACCCGTATGGCCATACGAGTGCCGGTAACAGGAACTGGTCAGTTTTGTAAAATATAATATTGCAAAGATTTCGAAGGTGTGATCCAAAGTTTTCTCTCCCATCCCAAATGCAATTCTTACCAAATGCAACTTAGTTAAATTACATTTCAATTTTGTATCTCATTTTTCGTGTGATAGAGAACACACATTAAACGAGAATAAAGTTAAGCAGGAGATTCCGTCTTAGCGGAAATAAAATATCAAACTAGAATTTGTGTGCCTAAGGCAACACTTTCAAGGATTTCAGGGTCATGTTTATATTAGAAAATTTGATAAAGTTTTGATATTAGGGTTTAACCATTTCGACTTTCCAAAATGGCTAACTCTGGGATTTCTCAAAATTTCGGCAGAATCTCCTTTGTATTTTGGAGCCCAAATTTTTTACAATAGACAATAAAACATATAATCATGGGTTCGCCGACCCCTTCGGTGGAGCAACCCTCAACACCGGAACCACGCAAATATATATCGGGCTCGCCGACCCCTTCGGTGGAGCAACTCTCTACACCGGTAACCACGCAGTTATATATATATATATATATATATATATATATATATATATATATATATATATATATATATATATATATATATATAAATGTAGTTAATTGAAAACTTTTTACCTTAGCAAGCATTCTAGCAAGTAAACCTAATTGCCTCGGGTATTTTGCTAAAGGCTATCCAGTATCAAAACAAAATTGCTAGTAGCATAATGATGTCACATTTTAATCTTAAAATATTCATTAATTCTTATAACCTTGTCATAGTAGCATGATACTAATTATATTTTAAATTACTTATAATCATAGTTTTGGTTTGTTAAGAATGTCAACGAAAGTTTAAAAGTTGAAACAAACATATGTAAGATTACCTTAACATGTAGGTACCCATACATATCAATATTAACTAGATTATCATGCCAAACTATCTTAAATTGGTATCTTTTAAAGTATGGACAGAAATGGTATTTTTGATAAAGCAAAAATTATATATATATATTTTTTTCATTTATATATTTAAAACGAATCTAATGTGGACATATATACTAAAGATGTATTCATAGGTAAATTTTGAATCTTAAACAAGTATAAGACTATGCCCAAAAGTGATACCAATTGTTAATTAAATATTCAAGATAATATAGCTCATGTGTTATGTCTATTATGATATATTTTTATACATATGTATAGATGTCCATATATGTATAAAGCTTATAGTTTGTGTCCATACATCTACGTATACTTATATACATATTCTCACAAAACATAAGTTGATGTGTCCATTATTTGTATTCTTCACATTTTGTCCGTGTCGTAATTTAAAGGTTGAGCATCCTAAATTGAACCATGGTTTGTAAAGAGTATAATTTCTTGTTTCCGTGTCCAAACAATGTATCATAATATAAGTGAATATATTTATACTAGCATGTTGTAATACACATATTTACATTCACGTATATATATATCAAGGATCATTATATATAACAAAAATTAATTTTGAAATGTCTATTCAAGATGTATTCAACACTTGTGTCCAAGCAAAATGTGTCCACATGTTGTTGTGTCCAATTTTCATATTCATTTAAGTATTTTATTGGTGTTGTGTCCATAAGTAGGTTTCTTTCAAATTTTAAAATTCTATATCCATATTACATCTTTACGAAGTTGGATTTGTCATGAATTTATTTAAATTCCAGAAATATAACTAACCCATATTAATTCAAGAAGAATTTAGAAAATTAATTTCGAACAATTATCAAGAAGAAGAGGGAAAGAAAGAAGATGAGGACTTGCCTTGGGAAAAATTGATTTGAAATTGGAACTAGGGTTTGAGCCTTCTTCTTCTTCTTCTTCTTCCAATTTCTCCTTCTTCTTCCTCCAACAAATTCTTCTTCTCCTTCATCTTATTCTTTCTTTCTTTCTTCCTTTTTTTTTTTTTGAAGAAAGGGGTTAGGGCTTTGGTAATGGAGATGATGATGAGGATGAAGAGGATGATGGTGATGGTGATGGGGATGCGGCCACGAGGGGAGGCCGGCCGGCCAGGAGCAGCCGGCGGTGGGTGGCCGGCCGGTCGGCGGGCGCGCGCGCGACGGGCGGCGTGGTCGGTGGCGGCAGGCGGCGGGAAGAACGGCAGCAGCCGCAGCAGCAAGTAGCAGCAGTGGTAGCAAGTGTGGTGGTGGTGGTGATTTAGAAGAAGAATAGGAGAGGGAGGAGGGAGAGAGGGATTTGTATGTGTGTGTAGAGGAAGGAGAGGAAGAAGAAATAATGAAGGGAGAGAGAGATGATGTGGCTTATGAAGAGAACTCTCTTCATGCAAGTGACCATGTGGCATTATAAAATGCCACATGCCTAAGAGTTTGACACCTAGCCCAATGAGTTGGCAAGTCTAAAAATGCAATTGCAAAATTTTCCTAGGGGCCATAATGCAAAAATTTATATAAAAGAATTTTAATTAAAAACATTATTATTATCTATTATTATTATCATTTGTTATTAATATTAATATTAAGAAATTAATTAGGGCATTTAAAACAAAATCTTCATTTCTAAATTCAACTTAACAATTAATGAAATAAAAAAAAATTAGGGAAAAGCAGTTATGACAAGGTCCAAGACCAAAGCTAGGTCAAATGCCACAGCTAAGGTAAATCTTGTAGAAAGCCATGTAAAACCTAAGTCAAACAACCATCTCAAATCCAAGAAAAACTCCTTCAAAAAGAAGCAGAGTTTTCAACCTCCTCACCAAAATCATCATCACCAAAACCATCATCACCAAAACCCTCAACCCCAAAAATCTAGAAACTTTGGTCAGACTCAGGATCAAAGAAGATTTTGTTTTGTGTGTGGTAGAACCAACCATACAGCCATCAACTGCTTCCAAAGAAAGAAAGAACCTATCTAGAACTCCTTCAAGGGAAAAGGCAAGCCAGAGGCTAACATGATTCTGAATGGGTCTTACAGCTCCTTCAGGTATGTAAGCTTTCAACCTGTAGTAAACCTGTCTTTCCATTCTGATGATTGGTGGTTGGATTCTGGAGCTAATGTTCACGTTTCATTTGATCGGTCCTGTTTGTCAAACTATCAGGAATCAGGTGGAGGAGGCGTGATCCTAGGAGATGGCTCAACGGCACAAGTTGTGGGAAGAGAAAGAATAGATCTGAAGATAACATCAGAAAAGATTCTACCTCTCATGATGTGCTTCATGTGCCGTCTGTCAGAAGAAATCTTGTTAGTGGATCTCTCCTTGTAGCCTCATGATACAAAATTGTAATGGAGGCCAATAAAGTAGTTTTCTCTAAGAATGATTTGTTTATTGGAAAAGGATTTGTGAAAGATGGACTTTTTATTTTAAGTACTATGAATAAAAGTTCTAATCCTTCTTTTGTTGCAAATGTTGAATCATCAAATGTTTGGCATGGTAGACTAGGTCATGTGAACTTAGGATCTATCAAAAGGATGATGAACTTAGATCTTATCCCTAAGACTCCTATAGATGATGAAAACAAATGTAAGATTTGTGTTCAAGCCAAACACACTAGATTACCTTTTAAATCTGTTTATAGAGATTCTGAACTCCTAGAACTTATTCATAGTGATGTTTGTGATTCCAATAGGGTTTTGACCCGAGGTAGTAGAAAATACTTTGTTACTTTTATAGATGATCATTCAAAGTATTGTTATACCTACCTCCTTAAGACCAAAGATAAAGTTCTAGACAGATTCAAGGTCTATAAATCTGAAGCTGAGAACCAGTTGGATAGAAAGATTAAGATCCTTAGATCAGACCGTGGTGGAGAGTATACCTCAAATGAAATGACTAACTTCTGTGAAGAGTACGGAATTATTTATGAGGTAACTGCTCCTTATTCACCAAAATCCAATGGAGTTGCTGAAAGGAAGAATCGCACTCTTTTAGATATGGTAAATGTCTTGCTTCTCAGCTCAGGTGTCCCTGATAATCTTTGGGGAGAAGCCTTATTGTCAGCCTGTTATATTCTTAATAGGATACCCAGTAAGACTAATGATAAGACACCATATGAGTTATGGAAAGGTTGGACCCCTAGGATTAATTACCTCAAAGTTTGGGGATGTCTAGCTAAAATAGAAATTTCTAAACCCAAAAAGAGGAAGATAGGACCTAAGACTGTAGATGTTGTATTCATAGGATATGCCCTAGATAGTAATGCCAATAGATTTCTTGTAACCCATTCTGAAGTAAATGAAATCTCTAATAACACAATCATTGAAGCTAGAGATACAGTTTACTTTGAGAACATTTTTCCCTTCAAGGATAGAACCCCTTCATCTTCCTCTAACCCTTCTCTTACTCCGTCTACTAGTTCTCATGAACAAATGTCTAATTCTCAATCTGAACAAGTCATAGAACCTAGAAGGAGTAAAAGAAAAAGGATTGAAAAGAATTTAGGAGAAGGATTCTTCACATTTTTGATAGAAGGTGATCCCTCAACTTATGAAGAAGCCATATCCTCTCCTGATGTCCATTTCTGGAAAGAAGCTATTAACAATGAGTACAACTCCATCATGGAGAACAATACTTGATTTTTAGCAGACCTTCCTTTAGGCAGCAAACCAATAGGTTGTAAGTGGATCTTTAAGAAAAAACTTAGAGCCGATGGTACCATAGAAAAATATAAGGCTAGATTAGTGTCCAAAGGATTTACCCAGAAGAAAGGATTAGATTATTTTGATATATACCTACTCTCCTGTTGCTAGAATATCCTCTATTAGAACCCTTCTAGCTTTAGCATCCATTCATGATATGCTGATCCATCAAATGGATGTAAAGACAACATTTCTAAATAGAGATTTAGAAGAAGAGATATATATATGGAGCAACCTGAAGTTTTTATTGCTAAAGGTCAAGAAAAGAAGGTTTGCAGATTAGTAAAATCTCTTTATGGCCTAAAGCAAGCTCCCAAGCAATGACACAACAAATTTGATAAAGTTATTATAGAATTTGATTTTGTGCCAAATGAATATGACAAGTGTTTGTATTCTAAAAATACAAATGAAAGTTGTGTTATTTTATGCTTGTATGTTGATGATATCCTTATTCTAGGATCTTCACTGGAACTGATAATTAATAACACTAAGAATTATTTGTCTAACCAGTTCGATATGAAAGACCTAGGTGAAGCAAATTTGATCCTAGGACTGCAAGTGTCCAAATGCAAAGAGGGTTATACTCTATCTTTAGCACATTCAATTGAGAAAATGCTAAGAAAGTTTGAGTATTTTGACAGAAAACCTGCTCTTACTCCTTATGATAGTAATGTTGTTCTCAAGAAGAATGAAGGACCTCCTATAGTACAACATAGATATTCATAAATGATTGGGTCCCTCATGTACATAACTAATAGGACCAGACCTGATATTGCATTTGTTATTGGGAGACTAAGCAGATACACTAGTAACCCAAACCAATCTCATTGGACTGCATTAGACAGAGTATTTAGATATCTTAAGGGTACTTTAGATTATAAAATTTATTATACTAGACACCCTGATATCATAGAAGGTTACTCCGATGCAAATTGGGTAACTGATTCACATGATGTGAAATGCACAACTGGATATGTTTTTACCCTAGCAGGAGCTGCAATCTCCTGGGGATCATGTAAACAAACTATCATAGCCAGAAGTACAATGGACTCTGAAATGATAGCTTTGGATACTACCTGTACAGAAGCCGAGTGGCTCAGAAATCTTATTATGCATATACCTGTTTATGTTCATCCTATTCCTGCAATTTCTATAAAATATGATAATAAATCTGTTATACAACTACTAAAGCATGATTCTGTGAATGCTAAGATGAACAGGCACCTGCAGCTGCGCTTCAAGTCAATAAAGAGCCTATTGGGCAAATATGTGGTTCTTGACTATATAAAGTCAGAAAAGAACCTTGCAGACCACTTGACGAAGTGTCTGTCTAGGACATTGATCCTAGAATCATCGAGGGGGATGGGGTTAAGCCCATAGTATAGTCACCAGCAGTGGCAACCCAACCGAGTCTGACTGGAGATCCCAAGAAGCCGGTTCAATGGGTAGGAACAAGCTGGACTAGGTGACTATTATGGAACACTGACCTGAGATTAAATTCTCTTTAAAATAAAAGTCTAGGAGGCTGTACATGTGTCACGCCCCAGAACCAGAATACTGGAGAGCGGGGGAATGACTCAGCCAGCTACGTATTACGGGTAGATGAATACCGTATAATACGATCAATGCTGTCTAACCAGACGAGGGGGTGCATACTACATAAAGGTCTCACTATGGTCACTTCACATCTATTGTCTCAATCATTCGAACAAGAAACAGTAATAGAGAACATGTAAGATAAAGCAGTAAGGCGTCCCAAACGCTCTGTCAAAATGTTCTTGATATCTGGCTTTACAAAACATAGCCAGATCTGATGTAGCAAAAATATACACAATTGTTATCAGCTGCAGTCTGACTTTAGTTACAATTATGTAAAAGTAAGTACAAGACGATCCGACTAACATGTCGGTGCCAAACGGCAAAGTATAAAGTAAGTAACAAAACGAGTGGGGAAGTAAGAAACCCACTCGAGTCCTCCTGCGATCATCCCTCTAGTATTGACCATCTTGGAGGTGGAAGTAAGCTGAGTCCTCGGGAACCGGCTCTAAATCTGGCCATGCAAAACCAGAGAGGTTAGACCTCTAACAGCAAGTACCGCAAGGAAGCACGATATGAGGTATTAAACCAGTAAATAAGAGAATATAATAATAGATCTCTGCTCGCTACTGGGATTCACGTGACATCACGACACTTCGAACCAACCTCCCAACCAAACAAGGACAGAAGTTGGCCCGTCATGTCATGATGCTCTGATCATCTCAGTTAGTTAACAGAGTAGGTACAGTACACAAACAAATCAACTTGAGCGGCCATCCAACTCCTACGGCTTACTACTGTGAGTCCCAAGTTATCCTGGAATTATGCAATAAGGATTTCTCAGTTCTTACTATGGACAAGCAAGGCTAGTTTATCCAATCAATTAATTGCGCCAATCATGAATTAGACGAGTCCCAGCGGGACGCCCGTCATCAATATACAATATACAATAATATAAGCAGATACCGCTCCCTGCCCGTGTGGCAGATTTGCAGTATCTGTGGGAACCAGCCGGCCTGTTGGGCACTAATAGTCCCAAAGAGGGCTGCCATGTAAGAACTCGGGAATCCATTCTCTCCATGCAATCATTATTTTAATTAACTTAATAGTCTCTACGTTGAGTGAAATCCCATGCCGTGGATCATGGTCATTCGAAATGAGTACTTTCGTACAGGGTACGATATGCACAACTCTACAACGATGCCCATGCGGTTAGGTTGTAGGTCTTACATAGCGTAATACAACAATCCAAACTAACCACGGAACAATCATGCCTTGACCATAAAGTGCACATGCTTCTTTTATAGTAAAATAAATAAATAAATAAATTGAAGCCTGCATGTGTGCATGTATATCAATATTCGGGATCGGCCAATCGATTATAGTAGTTCATACTTAATATGAACGTGTCTCATTCATTCATTTCAATAAGACGACTAGCCAGTCTCTTAGTTCCATCTAGGAACGCATGATCAATAATTAATCAAGATAACAATCAATGTTAATTAATGCCAAATTCGGAAAATAAACATTGGGAAATAAATAATGCTTGGGAAATAAAGAATCTCATGCGCTGTGGGAAATGATTGGGGAATAAATAAATCTCATGCAGTGTGGAAAATGATTGGGGAATAAATAAATCTCATGCACTGTGGAAAATGATTGGGGAATAAATAAATCTCATGCACTGTGGGGAATGTTTGGGAAATAAAGAATCTCATGCGCTGTGGGAAAGGTTGGGAAATAAATAATATCATGCGCCTGAGGGAAATGATTGGAAAATAATTAAACTCATGCGCTGTGAAATAAGATTGGAAAATAAATAATCCATGCGCCTGAGGAATGAGATTGGAAAATAAATAATCTCATGCGCCTGAGGAATGAGATTGTGGGAAATAAATATCATGCGCTGTGGAATAAGATTGAGAAATAAATAATCCATGCGCCTGAGGAATGAGATTGGGAAATAAATAATCTCATGCGCCTGAGGAATGAGATTGGGAAATAAATAATCTCATGCGCTGTGGGAAATAAATATCATGCGCCTGAGGGAAAGGATCGAGAAATAAATAAACTCATGCGCCTTGGCTGTGGGAAGTGATTGGGAAATAAATAAATTCATGCGCCTTGGCTGTGAGAAGTGATTGGAAAATAAATAAATCATGCGCCTTGGCTGTGGGAAGTGATTGGGAAATAAATAAATTCATGCGCCTTGGCTGTGAGAAGTGATTGGGAAATAAATAAATCATGCGCCTTGGCTGTAGGAAGTGATTGGGAAATAAATAAATTCATGCGCCTTGGCTGTGAGAAGTGATTGGGAAATAAATAAATCATGCGCCTTGGCTTAGGAAGTGATGATTTGATGCGCTGTGGGAATAAAGATTCCATGCGCTGAGGAATGAAGATTTGATGCGGCTGTGGGAATAAAGATTTCCATGCGCCTGAAGATTTCATGCGGCTGGGACTGTTCTTCTTCTCCGAATTTTCTGAGAACAGAACCATGGGAACCATGGAAGCCATTGCTTCCAAGCTTCATAAATCCTTCATCCCAAGCCCAAATGTGGACTTCCATAGGTCAAAATGGGGTAGAACGAAATTCTCTACAACATGGAACCATCGAAACTTGAAGATAACAAGGTTTACTAGATCAAAACCTAAAAAATCTGAAAATGTATCAAACTTAGATCTACAACAAATGAGCCATGGAAATTGAAAATGCTAAGTACTAAAAAGACTTAGAATCAAATGAGAAAGATGATGGAACAATAATAATGGGGATCCATCATCAAGCAAGTTGGCACTTGCCTATCTCTTCTAGGTTGGTGGGAGAGTTATGAGGAAGAAGAAGTGAAATGGAAAGAAGTAATGAAGAGAGAGAAATGGTTTTGGGCTTTAAATGAAGGGGTGGTGGTAGGTGGGAGTATTGGACCGGGTCCAATGGGTTCATCCAAGGCCAACCCGCAAGCAAAGCAAAGAGGTAAAGCAGAAAATAAATGCAGGAATAAAAGCAGAAAATAAAGTGCAGAAATAAAATTACAGGAAATAAATTAACATGAAAATTTAAAGAGCAGATTAATTAACTAACATAAATTTACAGAAATTTAAATACAGAATAATACATGGTAACTATTAAATAAATACGTATTCTGGGAACGGGAAGTGACAACATGTGTACATTCATACCTCATCCCTATGGTGACAGTGTTCCTTTTGTGATATTGATAGGTTGAGTTTAAACTCTTAATAAGTCCAAGCATGATATGCAGGGTTGATTCCTATCACCAACCCTTAAGGACTTACCTATATGAGAGGTCGTGAGGGACGCGACTATAGGACAGAGCGATCCTAGACAACTCTCATAAATGTGTAAAAGTGCGCATGGCCAACCAAATGCGCCACCCGATAGACCCAAGTACCTCTAGCGTACTATGTGTGGTATTTTCTGAGTCTGATTCAAGAAGACTGATTCAAGGCGTAGTCCATCAAGCTCTTCTTCAGACAAAGACAATAGTCACTACGTGAGATTCAAGGCTGTAGTCCATCTCATTTATGCATAGTATACAACTGTCCAGAAATTCTCTTACTCTTCTTTTATCTTTCTGTCTTCTATTACCCTGGAACTTGAGCTTTTGGGGAGGGATTGTTAGCTTAGCTTTAGCTTTTTGAGCAAAAGCTCAACTCCCACCTAAAGCATTAGTCCTACATCGGATAGTGGGAGTACCTCCACTATGTATATATTATCTCTTCTCCTTTTGTTTCATTAAAAGTTGTGTGTGGGAGCTCCATGGGCCACACGCGCGCGCCGCCGCCGCCGTCCGGCCCGGCTCGGCTCGGTTCGGTTCGACGCGCGTAACGGGTGCGGACACGTGCCCACATCTGCGGGCGCCGAATGCCGATTCGATTCCTTCTTCAGGTTCGGGACGAGACCCTAAAAGATTTTTTGCTCACCGTTACAATTTTTTAAGTTCCATAACGTTCACCATTCAAATTCCGTCCAGGTTCAATGAACCATGCTATAAACGTTTTACAACGTTTAACATAATTGTTTTCTTTAACACCCGAATTAAATTCTCTTTTAATTTCTGTCCGTTGGGGTAATTACCCAACAGCCTATATATACAGACCCCATCTCCTTCTTCTAAACCCAGAAAATATTCTTCTCGAACCTCTCTAAATTTCTCGTCTCCTTCGTACTGTTGCTGCTATTCATCGTTGCTCTGGGCAGAGCTAAGTCGGGATCATTCTCTCGGCGTCGTGTGCGACAACGAGATTCCGGTAGAGCGGAAATTTTACCACTAGGAGCGTTCGGATACCGTCTGCACATAGACTCGGACTATCTCTTAGGCAGTGCTACGTGAGCGACTTCTCCGGAGGCCGGTAACATTTAATCATTTTATTTTCTTGCAGTTTTCAAAACAAAGATTTGTTCAAAATTCCAACAACTCATTGTTTAGTGGTAGTAGTTTGGATTACTTGGTTACATTCAATAATTTGATCTACTCAAATAAAGGCCAACGAATATAATTTAAGTAGTTAAATTCTTTTACCAAAGTAACACAAGTATTTTCCATACAAATTTATGTGATATTTGGGTTTTTTTTTTTTTGAGATGTCCGACGATACGCGTCATGTTGCTCGATTAACTGATCTTCCACCACCTAGCCGGAGTCTTATACCTGTTCTCAGTAACCACAATAGTCACTCGAGTGCGATTGAAAGAAAAAAAATAGTTAAACAAGTCCTTTTTTTAGGTGTACAATGTTGCTAGGGATACACCCAAAAATATCTCCGTCCAATAACAACCACCTAACAAAAATGGAGCACAATTCGCCCAAGAGTGCAAAGCCCAAAGGAAGTGATCAATAATAAGAAGACAATTATATGAAATGGGTCAGAGAAAGCAAAGGGCAAAACGGTAAAAGCAAGTACTAAGGAGTGACCTAATGGCAAATTAAACGGAAAATAAAATAACTTGGCATTCAAATATAAAGTTGTAAATAATGATCCTTGGGCATCAAGTATATCTCGCCAAAGAAAAGAAAAAATGTTCAAAACTTGCAGCAAACATGGCAGACATATTTGATGAATGATATAATTTATATAATTGTGGATATGGATTTGAAATTCTAATAAAAGTGGCTTGACTGAAAAAATAACAAATACAAGAATTTTGGTAATGTGCTAATTATATATAATTCAATTTTTGTATATCAAGATGTCCAATTTCCATAAGAAAAGAAATAGAACAACTAATTCAGTAACTACTAATTGGGCGATGATGAGTCTGGCCTGTGCGACGCGGGACATCCACAACATCGAAGGACTGACGAAAAATGGCCACGATCTGAGCTGGCGTGGGCCAGAATGGGACGTCCGTGCATGGAAACTCAACGGCTAGGGCACCGCACAGACGGTCGAGGATCGACACCATTCTACCACGGGTATAAATAACGGTCGACCACGCGGCCCGTCGTGCGCATAGAATGGGTGGCTAGGCGGCATCGACTGGCGTAGGCGGCATCGACTGACGTAGGCATCGTGAAGACGTCGGAGACGCCTTCGACATCGTGGACGAAGCGAGGCATTGGGTTGCAAGCGTCAAAAGATGTCACAGCCGTCTCGTGGAGTTCTAGAGTGCACGGAGTGCGCGAGGTGTGCGTGTGGGACGATGATGACAAAGTCAGTGCAGACAAGATCCGCAGGAAGAGTCTGAAATGATATGACGATCGACTAAAAATCGTGTACGGTGAGGCACACGATTTAACTGAACCCGCACGTACTGAGAAAAAAAAAGTAACTACTAATTAGTATTAAATATACATTTTGATTTGGTAAACAAAAATAAAAGATACGCATGATAATAAGAAAGAACAGACTCACTGAATGGTTGTCACGTATAAGTTTCCAATTACATGACTTGTCTGTATGTACCAAATCATAACTAAATAATACGAGATAAGGGTTGGATTATATCTCGTTTTTGATTTAGACTTCGAAAATGGATGACAATGTAGTTGATAATTTAGTCACACTCGAGTAGGGAGTGGGATGATGAGGTGTATAAAATCGGAATTTGTTCAAACCTTACATGTGAATTTTTTTAAAAACAAATGGATTCAGTCCAATATTGTACCTCATGGGTCATCTTCGATTCGGATCACACCGCATTCCCAGCAAGTGCTATCAAAGAATAATCATATGTGGTGCATTCCCAACTATATCTTAACAGAAGATAAATCTTGTTCTCACTCAAGCAATTGCTTTTATTTGAGCTTTAATAATCCTTCCTTCTAAAAGAAGAACTTTGTATTCTCTCTCTCTCTCTCTCTCTCTCTCTCTCTCTCTCTCTCTCTCTCTATATATATATATATATATATATATATATATATATATATATATATAATTGTTTGTTTATTTACTCTTTTTGTTTTTTGTTTTTATTTTCTTTTGATCCTCTTTTCAGTCCCTTGCTTTATGGTTTTGTCATTTTATGTAAAGCCAATTTTTCCTACTTTTGGAATACATATTTCTATAAACAGTTCAAATGTTGCTTTAGAACTGTTTTAAAATTTGTACATGCATATTTTGATGCTAAAGTAGCAATGCAACATGGCCTAACCAACATGCCCTGATCTCCCTGGCACAGGCTCCATTAAGCCATACTTAAGGCTCATAACACTTAACATTATTCCTCCAATTATATAAGCTACATAATAAAAATGTCTTATTCAAAATTGAAGCTATATATGTTATGATATTTCTTATTTTGGTTTCTTTCGCATACAAGTCCATTAAGTCAAGGGCTAGTTTGGTTTTCATTTTAAATGGTAAATATTCTATTTCAAGTGGCAAATGCCTAAACAAATTATGATACTCTATAAATATTTCTATTTTGGCGGGCCCACCACGTAGCAGTGGTGAGTCTTAATTTTCTTTCAATTGTGCATTGTCATACTAATCTTACTAAATTAGATAGAGAAAAAAAAAATTGATATTACATTATTAAAGGAAAATCAAGACTCACCACTGTACAGGTTCACTGAATAATTTCTCATAGAAAAGTTGATACACGTGATCGATCCTCATCTAATGAGAATTAGACAATCGTATGGATAATATCCCGACATCTTAATCCAACACGAGTCATGTACCGAAACGATAGGATACAAAGGTTGATAACCATGTAGAGGACCTACCAATAAAAAACCAGAAGATTATAGCGATAGAGTCCAAAAACTTGGACACGTAAAACTAACAAGTTTGGGTCAAGACCAGCACTAGCTATCCAGATCCGACCTAAAAAAATAGCAAATTTATACATACACACTCTTAAAATAAATAAAAATCTAGAACCATATATCTTTGACTACTCCCCGTTTCGTTTGGTTGGCGTAAAGGAAAGGTCTGAAAAATTGTAATTCAATTTAATTTTTCTTTAGTATTTGGAAAGGTCCGAAAAATTGAGAGATAAAGTAAATAATTTAGGGTGGAAAGTGAATCCATGGAGTGAGTGGAGGAACCATTCTTCTCATATTTTCTTTTCCTGTCGGAATCAAAAAAAAAAAAATTATGCTCATTTTTTTTTGGCATCCAAACACAGGAAATAAACGACTTTTCTTTTCCAAGATCCTGATTCTCCAAGGTCTAAATATCTATGCTAATATATAATCCAAATATCATGATATCACTAAAAATTTTGGTTTAACATACTTTTGGCTAAAAACATTATCATTTAGCAATAAAATGTTATGTAGTAACCCTTTATACCCACCTCTCATTTTTTTTTCCTCTCATTATTTATAATAATTAAATATCTGTATTATTATATAATATTTAAACATATTCAGACGTATTATTAATCTCTATTAGTCGTCATGCATGAAGACGATCCTCTCCTTGCAGAATATGTACATCCAGGAGGACGCCAGTTTTTGCGTGAATGCTAAAAATATCGAGGTGGAGGGACCCTACGGAAAGTTGACGAGGAACCTCAAGCAACTAAACCTCGACTTCCAGCTCGTTGAAGGAGGTAGGGGAGGCGGAACTCAAGGTTGACTCGTGGTTCGACTCCAAGAAGACCATATCATTGATTCGGTTGGTGATAATCCAAGTTCAGAACTTCAAATACATTGCACATGTAACGCGTGTAGGGCGGCAAATGAGCCAAGCCGAGCGAAGCTTTGGTAAGCTTGAGCTTGGCTTGACTAGATTAATCGAGCTCAAGCTCGAGCTTGATAAAAAATTTATTTTAGAGCTTGAGCTTGGCTCGAGCTTGTTTATATATTAAGCTTGAGCTTGGCTTGGTTTGAGCTCGAGCTTGGCTTGATAAGCAAGCTTGATAAACAAGCTTTTTGTAAGCTCAAAATCAAGCCCGTTAAGCTTGATTTCAAGCTCGCTCAACTTTATTTCAAGCTTATTAAGCTTGATTTCAAGCTTAACGAGCTCGATTTCAATTTAGTTAAGTTTGAATTCAAATACATGTAATATTAACAATTTATTTATAAAATTTAATTAAAAAAGTTTCTTAATATCAATTATTAAGGACATATAAATATACAATGCACACAAATATTGTCACGATCCGCTACCCAAATTGTTGGGCCGGGCCGAGTCATGTCCAACCTACGCTTGAGATAAAACGTAGTAAGCTGTTCTAAAAATAAACAATACAAGATCAAAGTGTGCTAACATTTCTATTTGTCATATTGAGTCAAAATATCCCAAACACAAAATCTAGTATATGAATATGCTCCAAATACATAGCCAAAATGTAAAACTGGATACAGGTCCAGTAACAAAATACATAGTCTAAAACATGTCTGCTCTTAAAAGTTTCGAGCAACTAAACAACTAGACGAGTTTTCCCGCAGGTACATCCTCGTAAGAAAAAGCCTGATCCTCGATGGCGACCCCATAATAGGAATCGCATAGTAACTCCTCCTCGGTAAGTATACCTACAACGTTATTCTGTAAAGACGGGAGCAAGTACTGATTCTACAAACATATAATACTGATCATGAAATGGTAAGAGATGAAATAACAGAATCATGGCATATCATGGTTTATTCAGTTTTAGATACATTTGATCATGGCAACATATGTTTGTTTTAAAGTTTAAAAATGTAGCACGTACGTGATCGATCAATAGGTAAATAGGATGTACTGTGGTACATATTAAAGTTCTGAAGTGTACATACGTACACTTAACGGAATCGGTGTATATACATACACAAACGCGGGATCAGACATACGACAAAGTTGCATATAGAAATAGAATGTAACAGTGCACGGTAAATACATACGAAGAAGGGGGCATGATCACATACTCTACTAACAGTTTTCCCATAACCCATTTTATAACATGTGAGTGATACTAAGAGTAGTATAAAGCATGGCATGTACTGAGAACCAGTAAGAAGCATGTGAAGATATGACTTGCAGTTTCCAGAAAGCAGTATTCTAACATGATTCATTCACAGTTTATTATCATATGCAGTAAATAAATTTGTAGGGGTACTTGCCTCGTGCAAAGCAAGAGTGTGAATATGAAGCGATAGATATCCGGTGTCCCGTCACTGTAAAAAGGATATATATAAACTTAGTTTTTATACTAAGCTAAATACTAGGACACTAGTGGTGTGACACGACTTTCTGACTGTACACCTAGCCAAATGATAATTTTAGCATAGAAGACCAATATGGGGTGACACAATACCTAAACCAACTTTCTAGGGCCTTTATACTATGGTAGTGTAAGGCCCAACACTAAAATATCCCAAAATCACACATAACATCGCAAGTCGTAATTGTTCAATAAATAAATCTAACTGTACATTGTATTCCAATAATTATTAAGATAGAAAAAAGCTCAAATATACATAAAATACAGTACCAAAATGATCCTTGTTAATTATAGAAATTTATACTAATTTTTTTGGAATTTACAAACCTTAATAGATATTTATTAAAAATCAGTAAACATAAGTACCCTGAAAATGAGTTCTGTTTTCCTATTTTTATAAAATTTCAAAATTACTAAATAAATCTTGCAAAAACTATATTAAATTAGATAAATTAACATATATTTAAATAAAATTTTTTCCAATTTTTACAGCAAATAAATTATATATAAAAATTCAAATACAGCAAGTTATAATTTCTGAAAAAATAATTATTTATTTAATATTTTATCCACGTATACGAAATTGAACCGGAGTCCAGATACGGGACCCAAAGCCATGAATCAAGTCCGATATGACTCGTACAGGCCTTGAATATATTTAGGCTCATTTGAGTTCACAGAACCCATATTAGGCTTGGACTCAGATGGCCATAATTCACAGTTTACAAAATACTAATTTTAAATACGTAAGTAATTAATAATAAAATAATATATTTTAAATGCAGTAAAATATACTTATCAATAATACTTATTGAAAAAATAACATGTAAATATAGCATAACTATATTTGTATATAAAAGCACAAGTATGTATATATTCAAAAGCATATATATATATATATATATATATATATATATATATATATATATTATATATATATATA
>JANAVB010042723.1:0-42672 GCA_029216955.1 Iris pallida | reverse complement strand
CCCAGGGACGGTCATCGAGGTAGCTGGAGGAGTACCTCCAAGAGCCCCAACAGAAGTCCCATCAGCCGGGGAAGTGACCGGAGCCTGTCCGCCAGAGGTGGCAGACCTCTCCGTCTCCCCGTGCTCCTCGCCAGGAGAATGAGTCATCAATATCCTGGAGACAAATTGAGAAGAAGATATCAATATGGCACATGAAGGCAATATCAAAGGAGGACAGCTAGAAAGCAGTAAATCAATATCAAAGACGGTAAGCAAGATAAGCAAGGAAAGATCCTACTGTGATTGAGCACTCTTAGCCTACTTTCCTATGGGTAACACAGGCTCGTAGTCAACACTCTAAGACGAGTGCCGCTACGACATCGCACTAATTGCGACTTCAGGACCTGCGTGGGCCACCACTAAAACGTGTCACGACCCGCACCCGCTAAAAGGGCACGTGACGACAACGCCCAGCCCTCACCGAAAAAACGGCGTGGAACGCTGTGTATTTTCTAGTCTGACAACAGTTTATATATAACAAAACCTGTCGAGAATATAGTCAACTCCGAACGGAGGACAAGCAATGAATATATATAAGTACTCAATCACAACTCTAAGATGATAAGTAAAGACTGAAAGATAAAGACAACAAGACGATAAAATATAACCTGTCAAGTCCAGATACAAATAATATACAAGTCCAGTCTCTAATACAGTCCAAATATAATACAGTCAAAAGTAACTGGAAACTAGTCCAATACAAAGACCTACTCTAACTAAACAAGTGGTATAGTCTCGTCAGGCGGAGCTACGCCCTGCGGGACCAAGTCTAGGCCCACTACGTCGTCCGGACCGTAGTAGGTACTGCAATCTCCCTCGTCGATATCTGTAATATTTTATCAACAGTCCAGTCAGGATGGAACGAGTACATATATCTCATAACAGATCTCAAGATAGAATAAAAGCTATAAGACTGTAAATAGAGCATATACAATGAATCATGGAGTGTACATGTATGTATCATGGCATGGTAAGCTGTAAAGCTAGAGCTAGAACAAGAAAATAGAACGGGATCATGGCATGTACACAATCAAGGTAAGCTATATATCCAATGTGTGTGAGTAGTAGTTTCAGCTTGTGATCGGCTTGGGTACCTGTCGAGAATCGGCCTGGCAAGTCATAAGTGCGGTATATGACTCACACTGTTCAAGAATACAAGGGGATATGATCACAGGCATACGCTACTACTCCCCCTACCCCAACTGGTAGAATGGATCCAAACAGGACACGTCACTGCACGGGATTCTAATGAGAAGGTAGCTAGCCTTCTCTAGAATCAGTGACCATATATTGAGCAAGAGCTACAAGGGTGCTTGCACAATACATCCCAACCTAAGAAGGAGAAAACATCTCTCGTCGGGATCCAAGAATACCAATCCGTGAGAACCATGTGTCGGGAATAAGCATATCAACACTAAGTACATGAATCATAACAGTTATCATAAATTGGGAATAAGTATCAGAGAATGTACTCGCCTGTAAGATGATAATATACGTCGACTGGATCAACTGCAGTGTCTCGAGGACCTATAGAGAACAAGACGTATCAATACTAAGTTTAGGAAGTAAAGTTAAATCAAATTAAATCCTATTTAGTCATTCTAGGTCAAGACATGTCTAGTCGGGTCAATCTTGGTCATGGGAGAACATTAGAAGTCAACCGGATCAATCTAGGTCAAAAACTGTTACCGTTGACTTTTGGTCAACGGGTCAACTCTGGTCAACTCTAGGTCAACTCTAGGTCAACCTAGGTCACTGGTGACTAATAGTTGACTTTTAGTCAACTATCCAAGTTAAATGGAATTTGGAACTAATTGGGTAAAGTGTTGACCCATAGTTGACTTTTAGTCCAAAAAGTCAACCGTGGTCAACCGGGTCCAAGACTAGGTTTAGACAGCTAATCCTACTCATTACCAACCTATACAACCCATATCCAAGTCCATCTTGGACTTGGAAACTCAAATCTTGGCCATGGGCCAATTCCCTATTTTACCCTTTTTAAGGGTAAAATTCTACCCTCGGCGATTATCTAGATAGCCTACCTACGCTGATATTTTGACCCGTGCCCTAGGGTAGTAGGGTACTATCCTATAGGTTCGTTATCTACCAAAATACCTAGATAAAGTGGACGTCTAGTCCACCTTACGGCCCGTTGCAGATATCTTGAATATTTCAAGATACGCGCTGACACGGCGCGATACCGGCGCCCTGACCCGATTTCCACTCGGAAGCTTACCCGCAAAATCTAAATCACGTAACCTAGGCCTATGTCAAGTTTCATCGCGATCCGATGCTCCGGGCTCAATTTCCCCTTCTAACTCGATTTCTACCAAAAAGTCCCTTTTTACTCGTTCTAATTCTCCTCTTTGATTCTCAATTTAGTCTTCTTCTTCTTAACTTCTCTAATTTTCTTCTTCTAATCTCTCCTCCTAATCTCCTTCTCAACTTCCTATTCTAACTTATTTTCACTCTCTATTCCTAAACTTCCTCTTTCTAATTTCTTAACTTCCTTCTCTACTAACTTCTTAATTCTTTTCCTTCCTTCTTCTATCTAACTTCTCATCTATTTCTCTATATATAAAATATATATATCTATATGTATATACCTACATATACACCTATACATAGGGTACTAGGGGGGGTTTAAGGGGGTGTACAGGGGGGTGTATAGGGGGAAAGGAGCTGCCAAGGCATCCTGCCAAGGCAGCTCCTGCTGCTGTGCTACTGCTGCATTTGCTACTGCAGCTGCTGCTGCATCTGCTACTGCTTGCTGCTGCTGCAGCCATTGCAGCTGCTGCTGTCTGCTGCTAAGCTCCTGCAGCTGCTGCTGCTCTTCCCTTCTTCTCCTCTTCTATCCCCTCCTACTTCACTCCTTCCTCTACTCTCTCTATATATATAAATACATATATCTATCTATCTATCTCTATATCTATATATCTATTTCTATATAGATATATATCCATATCTAATCCTCTAACCTCCCATCTATATATATACACACACACTTATCTCTACATATACACACACACACACATCTCTACATATATACACACACACATATACATATTATATACATACATATATATATATAAATACATATACATCTATATATATATATATCCACATCCACACACACACAACCACACCAACTCTCATCCTCTTTCCCACCACTCTCTACACACACCCCCAAATACATATACATATATTTTCATATATATATATATATATATATATATATATAATATATATATATATATATATATATATATATATATATACATATACCATATATACATATATATACTATATGCTATATACTATATATATATATATATATATATTATTATATATATATATATATAACATACAAAACCCCTAATTAACTCTAACCTAAATTCTAGGGAGAAACCTACAAATAGAGGGCAAAGTGTAGAGAATTGAATTCTCTAATTTATTGTGAATGACAAAAATGAAAAGGAGAAATAAATGAAGGGTTAATGACAAACCTAATGGAGTTTTTTGGAGAGAGAGAGCTTGGAGAGAAAGGAATTTGAGAAAGAGAGAGAAAGAGGTTGCTTTGTGGAGAAGACAAGGGGGGTTACTTCATGGCCGGCCACTCCTAGGGCTATTGGGTTGGGATCCAATAGCCCACAACCCACTAAACTTGGTTTGGGTTTATTTGAATTCGGGTTGGTTCGGTTTGATTCTAAACGACTAATTAAGTCTCTAAATTGACTAATTAAGCCATAAAAGTTGGGTTAATATTTTTAGCCTAATTATGATGGTATATGGGCTAAGCCCAGCTAGTATGGGGGTCCCACTAGGGTCCAGGCTACCCGGGTCTCCAAATTGAGCCCGAATTGGATAAAATCCAAACCAACCCAAATAAATTCCTAAAAATATAAAATCAAATAAAATTCCTAAAATATTTTAAAACTTGAAAATAACGAAAATACCCTAATTTGAAAACTGGGGGTGACAGAGAGAGTAGAGTGATTTGTAAGGTGAGACGAGTGTATTTGAGTGATTGTAATCTCGGCCTTGCGCCCCCAATGTTACCGTTGTTTCGATATCAATAAAGATCATCTTTTGAGTAACTTGTGTTTGATTTAAATTTCTGCTGCGTATTTATTGTCTCTACTTGGGACCTCTATGCGACGACCCCTTTATCGCCGCTGTAATCGGCCGTTATAGAACCCGCCTTGCACGAGCGCAATCTAGGCTCGTGCGGCATCACGCCTTAGCGAGGACGATCGCTCCTGCGGGAGCGGGGCGTGACATAATGGTATCAGAGCACGGCTTTACGTCCTTGGACTATCGATTGAATTTTTTAACTCCGTTGTTCCGCAAACTTTGAATTGTGCTTCCGCAACGTGATATCGTTGGTGCGCTCTCTCTCAAACGTCCTCGGCATATCCATACAATAAGTCTAATATTTTCGAAAGTTCGTACAAGCGTTCAATCGAATGCATCGATAGGTGATGGCCTTTGGGCCGAACGGTGTCGACCTTGATAGAAATGCGTGCTAAAGTTAGCAAGTCGCGTGCGTGCCTAACGAGTCCTACATGAGCAAATGAGCATGAAAACTCGGAGTATAGTCCATACGGGATGGTTATACGGCACAACTTAGTCCGTATATCGCGTACCTCGACCTTTTGGTGCAAACGTGTCACAACCGATATTAAGTACGCTTGGCCGGGAACGAAAATACACTTGGAGTGTATATCGATAGGAACGTTATCAGACTAACGCTTAGGCGTATACGGGAAATTGTTCTAGATTTTGAGGAATAGTGCGAACGATTTAGTGCGTCGATACGACGTGAACGATTACGCTAAGGATTTGTCGAACAAATCTGAAATATGTCTTAGCGAATAATGCGAACGTAATTTGGTCTAGATTGGATGACTCCAATCCCGAGTGGTGTATGGTCCGTCTTAGAAATCATTCGAGCAAAAGATTGAGGATTGCACGAGTATGAAACATGAAAACGATTGAGTAGGTGAAATCGAATCGAGGAAATTGATACGGATTGTATACAAAAAGTTAGCACGGTAGGTAGATAGCGTGCACGAAAGGTTTGAAATTTGAAGTTACACAAACGACTCTGAGGATTGAAATCGATGTTGCTCGATGGTTTGAGTTAGCAAGGAATGATGCGAATTGAGGAAATACGTTTGTCGATGACTTAAGATAGACGGATAAACGATACGTGAATTTGCGTTGAAGAAATTGATGTGGTAAACGATTCGAGAAGATTATCCAGTCGGACGATAGCATCATTCTCACGACTCGAAATTTGTTGCAAAGGAAGATCGTCAGGTTACGCATATCGTCGATGGTATTGAGGCGTATCAAAGATCGATATGCGATAACTCGGGGGCACTCTAATTCGAGGAATGACGATCGTGCAAGTGTTATTATTCGGTTAGATGTTATGATTTTAGTTGAGACGAATGTTGGATGTAAGTGATCGTATCTTGATGGTTGCGTTGATAACCACAACGTCGACGGTCTTGTCTTGCGCGAGCGCAACTCCAGCCTCGCACATGCGTTGCGTCGGATTTGGGACGATCGTTCCGCGTGAGCGCTGACATGGTGATTCATGTCGCGGGAATAAAACTCAGAAAATTAGGATGCGGCAACTTTGATTGTCCTGACTTGTTGGTTTGATGCGAAGTCAAATTCGAGGATGTTAGGACTTACGAATGATGATTGAATGAAACTTGAGGATTGAGTAGGTCCAATCCGTGCATCGAGAATGAAATAGTCTAGACACAAACAAGAGTTACGTCCCGATGAGAATGATTATCTCGCGAGAGCGTGCATGGTGATTCGTGTCCACCGTGGATGATCGGACTCGCGTGAGATCGGAGCGTAGCATATTGTTAAGTCAGACGACCTTGTGATCGATTACGTGAATTGGAATAGATGATTTCGGAAACGTGAAATATAAATTATGGTTTTGCGATGAATCATGTCTTAGCGTGTGCTTGACTTGGAAAGATTGATAGGCAAATTATGCCGAGCGTGTTCGAAGAGATAGACTATACGAAACGGCTTAATGAACGAACGATATTGATATGACGTAAAATTTGTTGAAACGTGAGTTTATCGTAGGATGGCTTTACTGAACGACTCAGACCCCGTGCTACGAATATTGGGATGTGCGTAGGGAATCGATGCTCGATGTTAGAAAATCGGAGTGATGCGAGCTTGGGTAGAAAACCCTGTACCAACGATTTGGTTTGACCTTAGGATGGGGTCAGTGTTGATATCGTTGTTTGGGAACTATGATTCCAGTACTGACGAAAAGACATAGCCTAGCGGTTAGACAGACGTTCGAGCGTAAAACGATAGGTGTTTCGGAGGCACCACTCGCGAGTCTTGGCTGACATGCACGTATATGAGGAACGCCCGAATATGTGCACAATCCGACTCGAGTGGTGATGGCGGATTCTCCATCGCGAGGCTTGGCTGAAATGCATGTATTTTGGGGACGCCTAGAATATGTGCACGATCCAACTAAGTGATACGTTGAATCAAGTGAGACTTGAGGAACGAGAAAATGTTAAGGATTTTGAAATCGTAAGTTTTAGAGAAATGTTGATAGTAACACGATTATTAAATTGAGACGAGTTTGAATGTTGGTTGATCGGTCGGTGTACCTTACGACTAAGTTAGCGATAAGTACGAGCGTGGCTCGGAATCGAAGAAATACATAGGCGGAGTGCGTGTACTATTAAGTCTTGGCCATAGAAATGGTAGGATGGGTTGCCTTCAGGAAAGTCTCGAGGACGAGACTTGTTCTGAGTGGTGTATGTTGTAGTGCCCCGTCCCGCAAAGTCAATCGGAGGAATCGAAACGCCGACGGCATTCGGACTTGGCCATACAATGGCGACTCGAAGACATCGCTCAGGTGGGGGAGTTTCGGTGAACTTGCCTTATCTCTGCCTTCACTTAATAATTCGTGTGGTTTCAACTTGCACAAGTAGGCTAATATAAAAGCTACGAACGCACATAGCTAAGGGAATAATCCAGATCCGTCGAAATGTCTTAGAACATGGAAAATGGTCCCACGGTCTCAATAGAAGTCGGCTCAGCGTACTTTAAAATGATACTCGGTCCTTCGTCCCGTGGCTTGGGAGAAGAAAAGTTGGTATTCGACACAAACGATGAGTTAGCCTAAGTCATAGGCGTCGCCCGCGTAAATGCTCGATAAAACATGCATGTTTCTACTGCAAAAGGCTTGGCATAGCCTTGGCTCGTCCCTCGGGTTAAGTTATAGGCTTGAGTAAGTTAGGCAAAGTTATGCCGGTCGACCTGTGTCATTCCAAGTGCCGTCCCGCTCGTTCTGCGGTTGTCAAGTCAAATAGTTCCACGATCTCATGGGCCATCATATAACGTATGACTTGGGTGATAGCGTCGCGTAAGACAGAAGTCAGTTACAGGCACGAGCCATGGTTGGCACGATATAAAGTTAGCCACGGTCCATGGCACTTAAGGAACACGTTTTGTGCAAGTTAAGTTGGAAGGCTACGTAGTAGTCGTTCCCTCGAGTTCAAAGATGTTCGAGGCGGTCCCTCGGTTGGGAGCCTCTCGTCCTGTCCACGTTAAGGTGTTTCGAGGCGGTCCTTCGGTTGGAATTCTCGCGTTCCTATCCACGTTAAGTATTCGAGGCGGTCCCTCGGTTGGGAGTCTCGCGTTCCTATCCACGTTATGAAGTTCGAGGCGGTCCCTCGGTTGGGAGTCTCGCGGTCCCGAGGTACGTTTTGCCAAGTGTGATTCAGAGCACGAGTTGCTAAGTATAGTTTCGGTCGTACCAACAAGTAGGCCATACATTTACGTGAGTTTAGATGTCTCGTAGGTGCGTGGTCATTGGACACCTTGTCGACAAGGATTTCTGCCTAGACTGGTTATACGCCGGGGCACCGGGCCCAGTCATCCTAGGGGGTAGACGTTATAGCAGCGCATGCTTTTATTGTGTGGGTAGTCGGGGGCTTTCCATGGGACTAGCTACCTTGCATCGAAGGATCCGCCGCCTACCCGAGCTATGTCCGCGATGGCTTGTCATGCCAGTGGCCTTTCATATAGATAATTGGCGTGCTAAGCGACGAATCCGCATGCACGGTGTCGGTCGTAACAAAGGAAGCGTAAGCACGGTATGCGATGTGTTGTGAAATGTGTGCTCGGTTGCACCAAAGTGTTATAAAGCCTATGATGCGGTTATACGTAAAGACACGTGCTTCGGCACGATATATGTTATCGTTCTTGAGTTCTCAACATCGGTTCCACAAGTTGGGTTATACGTTTCGAGTTAAGTCGAGAAGGGCCGTAGGGCAAGTATTTGACACGACCTAGTCGTTACGTCCAAGAGTATGATACGAAAGGCAACTATGAGTCGGTACGTTAACAATGCAAGCACGAGAAAGGTCTAGAGGCAAGGTATAAGTACGTTGCCAGTGCAAGGCACGAAGATGGTCTAAAGACACTAAATAGGCCGAGCGTCGGTCTTAAAATCGATCCTAAGGCAAGACTAGAAAGACAATCGTAAAGGGACTTGTATTGCACAAAGTAAATAAAATATGTTGGTTTTGTATGGGTGGGCGAGGAGCTCACTCCACCAGTACAATTAAGTACTGACACCCACATAGTGTTTATGTGCAGGCACAGGTAGAAGCTCGTGGCGCGGAGCTCGCTTGGATGCGTCGAGGCACGGAGTTCCTTGGCGATTCGAAGCGTGCGGCCACATGAAATCGAAGACTTATACGGGACATAATGTATGGACATCGCCTTCCGAAGCTTCCGCTGGATTCAAGTATTGTATCGAGTGATGAGAGAGAGCAGAGTGATTTGTAAGGTGAGACGAGTGTATTTGAGTGATTGTAATCTCGGCCTTGTGCCCCCAATGTAACCGTTGTTTCGATATCAATAAAGATTTTTTTTTTTTGAGTAACTTGTGTTTCGATTTAAATTTTGCTGCGTGTTTATTGTCTCTACTTGGGACCTCTGTGCGACGACCCTTTCGCCGCCGCTGTAATCGGCCGTTATGGAACCCGCCTTGCACGAGCGCAATCTAGGCTCGTGCGGCATCACGCCTTAGCGAGGACGATCGCTCCTGCGGGAGCGGGGCATGACAAGCGTTGGGATCGGGGTGGAAGAAGAAGAGCTTCTTCGGGTTCACAGAGGAACCAACAGTAAGAAAAACTAAGAATGAAAGATTCATGACTTTAAGGCTCCAAGCTAAATGGGTTAAATCCTATTGGCTTATGGGCTTTATGAAAAGGAGCTTGGGCTCTAAAAATATTGGTAAAAATGGCTTTAAGGCTTTGAGAAAAATAAATAATTTGTTTTCTTAAAAGAAATCATAACTAATTCAAAAATATTTTAAGTTCAATTAAATTCAAACCGGGTTCATGTCTGGGCTAACATACAAAAGTCTAATCAATTTATTTTCTTGAAATAATAATAATTTTATTCTAAATAACATAATATTTAATTAATTAGAAAAATTACATGTTTTGATAAAATTTCCAGTTTTAATTTTTCTAAAAAATACAATTTCCTAAATTAACAATTGAGAATTAATTATTAACTAATTTAATTTATAAAAAATAATTTCTGAAATTACAGGTTTCACAACCTTCCCGCCTTAAGAAATTTCGTCCTCGAAATTTAAAAGGATAAGGTTAGAAATTACCTCAGGTCTCAAACAAATACGGGTATTTCTCCCGCATCTCATCTTCTCGCTCCCATGTAGACTCTCCTGGAGAATCGTGCCTCCACATAACTCTGACTATGGGAGTTACTGAAGTCCTGGTCTTCTTCTCACCTCTATCTAAAATTGCTACAGGCTTCTCTTGTACTGTAAGACTCGGTCCAATCTCTAGCTCCGAGTGGTCCAAGATGTGACTCGGATCCGGGATATAGCGTCTGAGCTGCGAAACATGGAAGACATTGTACACGCCCTCAAGATTAGCTGGTAGAGCTAACCGATACGCCACTTCACCAATTCGGCTCAAAACTTGAAATGTTCGATATATCTGGGACTCAGCTTCCCAGCTCTGCCAAATCAGATAGTTCCTCTGGTAGGAGAAATCTTTACAAAGACACTATCTCCTTCTCAAATTCCAGTGGTCGACGACTGCTATCTGTCTGTCTTGGGCGATCCTTAGCTTGTCTCTGATTACCTTCACTTTCTCTGCTGCATCAGTCACCATCTCTGGTCCCAGTAGTACTCTTTCTCCTACGTCGTCCCATGCAAGTGGAGTACAGTAACGACGTCCATAAAGAGCTTCAAATAGGGTCATACCAATGCTAGCTTGGTAACTGTTGTTGTAGGAGAACTCCACTAAATGTAAGTGATCCTCCCAAGATCCTCCGAATTCCAAGATGCAAGATCTCAGCATATCTTCTAGCGTCTGGATGGTCCTCTCAGATTGTCCGTCAGTTTGGGGATGTAGGCTGTGCTGAACTTCAGTTTTGTTCCCAAGCTGTCATACAAACTCTTCCAAAAATGTGAGGTAAATCTAGTATCTCTGTCAGATACAATACTTACTGGTACTCCATGGATCCAGTAGATGTGTCGCATGTACAGTGCCGCCAACTTCTCGGTGGATAAACCAACCTTGAAGGGAATAAAGTGTGCCGACTTAGTCAGTCGGTCCACAATAACCCAAATAGCGCCCTTCCCTCCTTGAGATCGAGGCAGTCCTGACACAAAGTCCATTGTTATATGCTCCCACTTCCACTCCGGAATATCCAGCGGCTGTAGAAAGTCCTGCGGGTCTCTGTCTACTAGCCTTCACTTGTTGGCAAATCAAGCATCTGGCCACAAATCTGGATACATCCTTCTTTATTCCATACCACCAAACGATGGTACGCATATCTCGATACATCTTATTAGCTCCAGGATGTATAGAATACTGTGACTGGTGTGCTTCTTGCATCAGCTCATTCCTCAATTTGCCAGATGGTACATACAGCCTCATACCATTCTTCAATGCTCCATCACTGGCGATAGAGAAACCTTCAAGTGTTCCTGCCAGCACTTCATCTCTGAGCTTGCAAAGCGTCTCGTCTTGAAATTGTGTCTCCTTGATTTTGTCTATCAGACTTGAACGCAATTGCAATTGCATCATGGTTGGGTCAGCTCCAGGTACATCAGCTTCTCGCCCCAGTTCCTTCATCTTCTCCTCAGGCAGTACAATCTCCAGACCAAGCTTCTCTATGTCCTCCAACAAGTGCCGCTCCTTGGTCAAGAACATCGCCACTGGATATCGACTAAGTGCATCTGCAACCACATTAGCCTTACCCGGATGGTACTGTAGGTCGATGTTAAAATCCTTCATCAGTTCCAGCCACCTTCTTTGTCTCATGTTCAGCTCCTTCTGAGTGAAAACATATTTAAGACTTTTGTGGTCTGTATATATTTCCACTCTCTCTCCATAGAGATAATGCTTCCATAGCTTAAATGCAAAGATGACTGCAGCAAGCTCTAGGTCATGTGTGGGATAATTCTTCTCATGGTTCCGTAATTGCCTAGATGCGTAAGCAATCACTTTCCCATTTTGTTGAAGAACACAACCCAGTCCTTTTCCAGAGGCATCACTGTAGATTGAGAAACCACCAGTTCCTGCGGGTAGCGCAAGGATTGGTGCAGTGGTCAGCCTCTTCTTCAGCTCCTCGAATGCAGCCTGGCAATCTTCCGTCCAGATGAACTCTTCATTCTTCCGAGTAAGCTTCGTCATCGGTTCAGCAATTCTGGCAAAATCTTTCACAAACTTCCGGGTAGTAGCCAGCCAAGCCCAAGAAACTTCTGATCTCAGCAACTGAGCTTGGGGTAGACCACTTCTCCACAGCAGCTATCTTCTTAGGATCCACCGAAATTCCTTCTCCTGTGACAATATGGCCAAGAAAATCTACCTTGTCTAGAAAGAATTCACATTTGGATAGCTTACCATATAACTTCTCTTTCCTCAAAATTCCCAGAACTTTCCTGAGGTGCTCCTCATGCTCCTCTTCAGTCTTCGAATAGATCAAAATGTCATCGATGAAGACAACAACAAATTGATCTAAGTATTCATGGCAAACCTTGTTCATAAGGTTCATGAATACAGCAGGAGCATTAGTCAGTCCAAACGGCATGACCAAGAATTCAAACTGTCCATACTTGGTGTTGAACGCCGTCTTGGGAATGTCCTCCTTCCTGACCTTGATCTGATGGTAGCCAGATCTGAGGTCAATCTTCGATAACACCTTGGCTCCACTGAGTTGATCAAACAGGTCATCGATCCGGGGCAGAGGGTACTTGTTCTTGATGGTGATATTGTTTAGCGCCCGGTAGTCGATGCACATCCTCACAGTTCTGTCCTTCTTGGGAACAAACAAGACAGGTGCTCCCCAGGGTGAAGCTCCGTCTCGGATAAATTCCAAAGCCTTCAGTTCATTGATCTGATCTTTCATCTCCTTGGCCTCCTTCGGGTTAACTCTGTAGCATCCTTTAGAAATAGGGAAAGAGCCGGGGACTAGATCAATGGTGAACTCTATGTCTCGGTCTGGGGGTAACCCGGGAAGACTATCAGGGAAGCCATCAATAAATTCTGCTATGATAGGATGGGGAGGTCCGGATTCTTCTGTGATAGAGGTGTGAGTAACACACTCCATATCCTCCGGAGTTCGAGAGATTTCAAACTCCGGTTCTCCAGGTGGGCTGAAAACTACACATTCTTTGTGACAGTCTATCAGCGCATGCTGCTTACTCAACCAGTCCATCCCTAGGACTATATCATAGTTGGGTAAGGGCATCACAAGCAAAGGTGCTATGAATTGGTGGCCTGATATGGTGATAGGGCAATTACAGGTCTCAGTGATTGGTAGGGGTCCACCACCGGTCATGACTCTACAAATCTTCTTACTAAATCCCGTATTTATGTGGTGTACAGAGATAAACTTTGTGGATATGAAACTATGTGATGCTCCTGAATCAAATAAAGCTAAAGCAGGATATGAGTGCACATAAATGAAATCTGTGATGACATCAGCTGTAAGTTCTTGCTCTGGCTCTTGTTCCTCTGCTGCTAGGGCAAAAGCTCGCCCAGTCTTCTGTGATGCTGTCCAAATTGTTGTTGCTGAGTGGGCAGAGGTCCTTTCTGTTGAGTTGCTCCAATCCGATGAGCCGCCGAGGGACAATCCTTCACTTGGTGGGTGGAAGACCCATAGACTAGGCAATGTCCTAGTCTCTTCCTGCAGATATTTGCTTGATGCCCCGGCCTTTTGTAATAGTCACAGACAGGGATCTGCCTCTGAGGTGCCCTATCATTGTTCTTTGCCTGCTGGTTCTGCTGCTGGTGATGGGAAGGCCGGTTGTTGTTGTTATTGTTGTTGGGCCTCTTCTGATTTCCCTGAAAGTTGTTAGTTCCAGGATAATCCCTCTTTGAGCGAGCAGGTTGACTCTTCTCTATATCTTGAGCTCGCTCAAGAATCTTTTCATAGGTCTTAGCACCGCCTGAGATCACATGGGTGCGGATCTCCTCTTTCAGCCCATGTCTAATCTTTCAGCACGATCTTCAGGGTCAGCCACCAGGTTCTTGGCAAAACGACTGAGCTGGCCAAATTCTGCCGCATATTCTCCAACAGTCATATTTCCTTGCTTCAAGTTCTGAAATTGCCTCTCCATCTCCCGTAACTCTGATGTTGGGAAGAACTTCCTCTTGAACAACCTCTTGAAGGTGTCCCAGTCAATCTGTCTATCCTGGAGTCGGGGTTCATTCCGATACCAGGTGCTTGCTACATTTTGCAGTTGGAGTCCTACTGCTTCAGCCTTGAGGTCTTCTGGAAGTCGAGCGACGCTTAGAAGACGCTATATACTATCGAGCCATTCATCAGCATAGACGATTCCCTTGGTTCTCTTGAAGGGTCGAGGGTTCTGCTTCTTGAAACTCTCAATATCGTCCACCTTGGCAATATGATTCCCATTAATTTAAATGGCCTTAATATTACATAAATTAATCCTTAAATTTATGTTTACCTTGGCAGGCCTTGGTTCTTGTTGAGCGGCTTCTCCTCTCTCTAATGCAGCCATTGCCACGCTATGGGCATTCTCCATGCCTTCTCTCATAATTGTCGTCTGCTCGCGATGAGCTTCAGCTTGAGTTCTCTGGGCTTCTAATACTCCTCTTAGCAGACCTATGAGGTCGGTGGGGTCCACAGGCACCGGTGGGGCAGCTGGAGTGGGCAAAACCACAGGGGGTTGCATCTCCGTCTGGGAAGATGATGGATCCGCCGTTGTATTATGGGGACGGTCGGCCAGCTGCCGAGGTGTAGGATCTGGACTTGATTGGGGAGGTGGGGTATGATAGGGTGAAGATACTCCATCGCCAGCAGGATTGGTATTGTCAGTGGCCATTCTCTGGAAGGTTTAGGATATAAACATAAGCAAGGTAGCCTATCTATAATCAAACAAAAATATTTACTTATAATATATTTCGGTCCTATGTTGTTACAAATTAATGTTCTAGTGTTCTAAATGTCTCTAAATAGATTTTCCTAAGTCGTTGATTTGACCTGCATGGGCCACCACTAAAAACATGTCACGATCCGGTCCCAATTTCTTGGAACAAATCGGATCATGCCCAGCCTGCACCGTTGATGAGACGGCGGCAGTAAGCTGTAACTTCCATATGCAGGTAATCAACAACTCAAACCAAATTTGCCACAATAAATAAGATTAGATAAATTAAAAACTTAAAACTTGTCCAGTACAGATTTCAAACATAAACCACCAAATTAAGTCACATTGTTCTTTTAAACAAAACTAACAAAATGGAAAATAATATCTAATAAAAGCAACATCCTCATCCAGTAATCCGTCCTTGGGAAGCACGGCAGGGTATAGCTCAGGGTCATAATAGCTACTAATCAGTAGCTCTGCATCTCAACAGGACCTAAAAATATAGTCTCCAGTCAGGAGGGAGCAAAGTACAAATTCATGATATTTTAACAATTGAAATTAATAATGGAAATATGCACTTTTAAACAATTTGAAGTAAATGATTTTCCAACAGTTAAAAATAGTAAAATATGAATAGGTAATGAATATGACCGGATTGGGTTTGTTACAGTAATATCCCAGTGATATGGTATGGCTTATCCCCGTGTGTTTGAGGGGTAAGCTAATACAATCAGTTATAATATTGGATGTGGTCATATCTACTACACTAATCTCCCAGTCCCCAATAGTTACAGTTGTTACAGTCATTACTCTCAGAAGAGTTCCGTGTTATATCGTGATTTAAAATTGCATTAAAACAATTATTAACTAATTGTAATCTACCACAAACTTGTACTTGCCTCAAAATGACTTGACTGGATGGGTCGATACGTCGGGACGGGAAATCAGATTCTTCCTTGAGATCCTACATTTGGAAATTTGTCTCAGAAAACCAAAGTTGCCATTGATGCTAAACTAGTTACAATCTCCAGTTGTGTCCTAGTCAATTTTAGTCTTTAATTAGCTAACATAACCAAAACGCTGTTATTAGTGCGTTACAATTAAGAATATCAATTGATATTTAAACCTTTGGAAAAAACTTGTATTTATCAGGCTTTGCCGTTTATTCGAAAAACTTAATACTTTTGATAATTATATAAAAATATATTTTTTTCCTTTAAATGAGAAATATCGTGAATTTTACAAATTGTAATTAATATAATTTTTATTCCTAATTTTACGCATTCTCACAAAATCCAGAAAACCACAGCTACTACCTACTTATTACAAAACTGCAGAATAGTAAATAGGCTTATGCCCTTACATTCCCAAGAATTAAAATAAGAGAAGATTCGTCAGTCCTGTAAACTGCCTACAAAATTAAATATAAATAATATTTAATAATTATAAAAATATTATTGAGTCTCAGAACTGGTCCAATCGTCATTTTTATAGCTAATGCCTCAACGTCCGGACGAAACCGGTTTCGTTTGCATTTAGCCGAGGGCCATTGACCAATAAGGTCGTCGCCCAATAAATCCAAAAATAGTATTCTTTTCCAAAATTCATTTCAAAATTTTATAATTAAATTTTTGTAGAAATTTCGACAGCATTTTCTCTATTTTCGGGATAACCCAAAACTGGAAAACGCACCAATTTTTCCTGCAAAATAAATCCCAAACTAGGGATACACAATTTTTATATAAAAACATCTAATAAATCATTTTCCGAAATGAATTCAGAATTCCCGAACAAAATCGGGATTTCCCGAAACCAATTCGAAATATCACAAAACCAATTCCCAAACCAATCCAAACCCAAGAACCTTTTCAGAAACAAGGTTCTTCTAAAACCAAAAATAATCACAGAAATACTTTCTAAGGATTCGGAAATTCCGGAATCAGAAAGATCACAGAACCAAAACAACAGCATACCAATTTCCGAAGAAACTTCGAAAAAAATCAAAATGGTAACATAATTGAAATGTAACCAAAAATCCGAATTCTCGAAGGAATCGGTGGACCAATTTTCATCACAGACTAAGAGGAACTATGGAACTATCCAGAAGTTACCGAAATTTGACGGAATCCGAAGTGATGCCTCGGACTCGGAACGTTCAGCGCTCGTGGACAGTAAGAAATCAGCGAAACCACAGATCTGGGTCGGGGCACGCTGACCGAGTGGGGCGGAGTCGCGTGGGATGGCTCGGAAGCGCCAAGAACAGCAGCGTCGCTGCGGAAAAAAGGGGCGCCGGCTAGGGTTCAGCCAGGAGGGGTGCGCCGGCTAAGGCGGAGGGCACCGCCGAGTCTAGGTCACGCCGGGAACGCGGATCGGGGTCGCAGAGCTCGGTGGGAGGCCGGAACAGTGCTGGTCGGTTGGCCACAGGGAGTGCCGGAGGGCCTGGATCGGGGCGCCAGACCGGGAAACGAGCGCCTAGGGGCGGATCCGGCAGTAACAGCGCCGGGAAACCCACGGGTCGGGCGGCGGAGCTTCAATCGTCGGAGGGCTCGGCCAGATTTGGCTAGGAGGTGGCTTTGGGGTTAGGGCTTGGTAATGAAGGATGGAGAGTGGAGAAGAAGATGGAGGTTTATATAGATGATGGACTTGGGGGTTACTAGAAGTGGAGGGAGACGAACGGCCCAGCCATCAAGGCTGGCCGGTGAGGAGTCGAGAGGTCGAGCGTTGGGGTCGGGGTGGAAGAAGAAGAGCTTCTTCGGGTTCACAGAGGAACCAACAGTAAAGAAAAACTAAGAATGAAAGATTCATGACTTTAAGGCTCCAAGCTAAATGGGTTAAATCCTATTGGCTTATGGGCTTTATGAAAAGGAGCTTTGGGCTCTAAAAATATTGGTAAAAATGGCTTTAAGGCTTTGAGAAAAATAAATAATTTATTTCCTTAAAAAAATCATAACTAATTCAAAAATATTTTAAGTTCAATTAAATTCAAACCGGGTTCATGTCTGGGCTAACATACAAAAGTCTAATCAATTTATTTTCTTGAACATAATAATAATTTTATTCTAAATAACATAATATTTAATTAATTAGAAAAATTACATGTTTTGATAAAATTTTCAGTTTTAATAATTTTTCTAAAAAATGCAATTTCCTAAATTAACAATTGAGAATTAATTATATTAACTAATTTAATTTATAAAAAATAATTTCTGAAATTACGGGTTTCACAAAACCGTCAAGAAAAGTCCTGTCAGCGACCGTCAAGAAAAGGGAGGAACTTTTTTTGACTCCGGCCAACTTGACGGATCCGCAACCGTCAAGATACCCCTTTCTTGACGGATAAAAACGGTCAAGAAAAGCCTTTTTTCTTGTAGTGTCCCAAATATCGTATCCCGACAATCTGGGTGGCGGATGAGAAAATTTTTGTTTTCTAGCTCTGAATGCGTCCTTGTTCTTTCTCCAAGGATGACTCGCGGGCAGAAATTGACGGTGATAGTCAAAGAAAGAAGTTTTTCCTCCATGATTAAGGCGGAACACCTTACTATTTTCCATGCATATCGGACAAGACATTGTGCCGTGAGTACTCCATCCCGACAGCATACCGTATGCTAGAAAATTATTTATTGTCCACATCAGTGAAGCTCTCATCTGAAAGTTCTATTTCCTGGAAATATCATAGGTCGCGATGCCGATCTCCCACAGCTGTTTTAGCTCATCCACCAACGGCTGTAAATATATATCGATATTTTTTGTCGGATTTTTGGGACTCGGTATGATAGCTGTCAAGAACATATAAGGAGTCTTCATACACATCCATGGTGGCAGATTGTAAGGGGTAAGAATGACCGGCCAGCAAGGCGCCTAAGTACAAGGAGTTGTTAGCTAAGAATGGTCGATCAAATGTGTCAAATTACCTATCCGTAGGGCCGGCATGGGAGGTCCAAAACGAACTTTCAGAATGAACTCTAGTATACTGTATACATGTAAAAAAAAAAAAATTATACTTATAACCAAGATTTGAACAACAACCTCTAGAATGCAAGACTAATATATTAACCACTACACAATTATTTTATGTTTTATCATTACACCCGCAATTATTTTATGTTAACTAGTATACTATAATTATTATTTTTATTGCTAACAACTTACATTTTTATTTTGAGATCCCAGTAAATATTGGGTCTAGAACAGATGCACTCGGTATACTTGCTCAGATACCGGCCCTGATCATCAATTATCTTGTTGTATGATATGATCGTTTGCCATTGAGTATCACCATCAACCAATGATGATAACTTGATCTTGGCTGAACCATAGTTTGAGTGCACGTGCAGCAAACTGATCATATTAATGTACAGTCAACTCATTTGTGTAATCCAGGTTTAACAACAACAGATTGGATCGACCCGGTAACTAAGGAACCGCTGCCGACCAAATCCAAGGAAAAAAAAATTCATGAGATCCTTTTGACTTTTGACAGATCACATGGCTTCCTTATCAGTCAAGGCACGGAAGCTCCAATAACCCTAAATATTTATTCTTCATAGTTAGTTATACATGACTATGAAGAATAAATATTGAATCATGAACCCTAGCCTTATGCATGCAAGGATATTAATATGGTATCGATTTGCAAATCCAACATGCTTGCAAATCTTTCTTGAACGAATATTTAGCTTAAGTATAAATGCATGTGATAATATCTTAAAATTGTATAAATATAATCCAGTTTGTTTTTAGGAAAATTTTATGAAATGTCCAAAAAAAACGAAAAGATTTATGAAAAACTCACCGCACAATAACATTTTATCGCGTGTCCAGAATTAGCAAAAAATATATAAAGGAAGTTCTGAATGACCTTTTTGTCCTTCTAATTTATTGAAAACACCCACAAAACTACTCAAAAAAAACGTTTCGATACTTCCACTTCTTCCATACGCTGCTCACTTTCGAATCTAGATTTTCTCCTCCAAAATCTTCAAACCTTACTTTAAAACTCATCGAAAAATTTCGGAAAGACGGACAAACGATAAAACTGTTAAAACGGATGTCCAAACATCAATTTTTCGCGATTCTAAAATTTCAGAAGGCCGACTAACGAAGAAGCTGTTAATCTCCGGCTCCACAAAAATACGCTCCTTTTGCCACAAATCGGACCTCGTTTCGACCTCCCAGTCAAAAGTTATGGCCCTTCAAAGTTTCAACTGGCCATAAAATACGGGAGAATGACCATTCTCCGTGCTAAAACCACGGAGAATGGTCATTCACCGTCAATTTAACAAGGAGAATGGCCATTTTTCGTGCTAAAACCACATAGAATGGTCATTCTCCGTCATTTTAACACGGAGAATGGCCATTCTCCGTGTTAAAATAACGGAGAATGGTCATTCTCAGTTATTTTATCACGGAGCCATTCTCCGTCATTTTAACACGGAGAATGGCCATTCTGTTTTCCATAAATAAATTCCTTTATTTATTGTGTATCTGGAAAAATTACAACTGTGAGAATCTGATCTAGAAGACGATCACTTTATCCCTTGGACTATGCGAAGAAGAAAAGCTCTCAAAATTTTGACAGTAGATAACTATGTATCTGTACAATGAATGAGAAAAAGAAATCTATTTATAGAGTCAAAAATAAAACTGAAAAGATAACTGTCTTCACAGCCTGTGCTTAGTTGAAAATCACGCAGGATTTAACATACGCAAGGTTGTGAGAAGTTACTGGACGTGGCCTGTAACTGTTGGACACATGGCGATCATGCATGAGTTGTGTGCAAGTTACAGGACACGCAGGCGAGAGATCAGTGGCATGGCTGCCACGTACTCCAATTTGATGAAATCTACGCAGGCTTGTTGAAGACGAAATCCACGCAAACTCGGTGTAGAAAGCTTCAAAATCCACGCAAACTTGGGGCAAGAAGCTTCAGAATCCACGCAGATTTGGTGAAGAAAACTTCAGAATCCACGCAGACTTGAGGAAGAAAACTTCAGAATCCACGCACGTTTGAGATGAAGATCTCACAAATACACGCAGACTTAAGATAGAACTGCCAGCTATCTTGATTTGGCGTGCCTCGACTGACATAAAATTTCTGACAGTGATTGCTTTTGTCAGTCGCATTAAATGACAAGAAACTCTTTTAGTATGCCAACATGACGAAGGTTGAGTCTTGCTAAAGAAGATTTCGAAAATCACGCAATAGACGGCTGTGATCTCTCGAATTCTGTGCATACGTGACATACGAAAAGACATTCTTCGACTGTTGTGCTGTCAATCATAATTACTCTCTGACAAATGATGAGCTGTCTCCTCAGCGTGATTTGTAAATATTGTCTTGATCAACTGAGCGTGACTTTTGACTCTGTCTTGATCAACTCAGCGTGACTGTCATTTTTAAAGGCCTACAAAACCCTCTTCAAAGTATTCGAAAATTGAAAAGACTTCAAAATTTTCGAAATACTTTGAAAATAAGATAAAAATGAACTTAGTCACGCTGAGATGACTTTAAAGAGATATTTATTCCTGAATGATTGGACTGTTGGGATTCTGTGCAGTTAAGATCCCGTATCAATCTCCTAAATCAAGGCAAATCATGATGGGCCGTTTGGAATTCTTCATAAGCCTATAAATAAGCCGTAGATTACTTCTTTCTTTCTTTACTTGCATTTGAAAGAGAGAACCCACAGAAGAGAACTTCATCTTCTCCGACGAACTCCTTCCTCTCCGACTTCTTCTTCTCCTTTTTTAGCAGCAATGGCTCCCAAAAAAGCTGATGCTCAAGCCAAGGGGAAAGCCCCTGCGACTTCGTCGCGTGTCACAACTGACAGACTTCCTCGACAAGAAGTCCCGCAAGCTTCTATGCGTCGTAAGTGATGGGAGAACACGAACTATCGAAGACGATGAAGATGAACTCCACATAGAATTTTTTTAGGATCTTAAGATATTAAACTTCATAAATATATCCCTCCTCCTTAGGGCAAAGGATATTTAATAAAGTATGCCGCCTCTTTAGGGCCGGCCATACTTCACATCTTCGTGTTTACGAAGCTCTGTGTTTCACGCAAAGGAGCATGGTTCTCATGATTCTGCATAACTTTTCACGTTGGCAGAAATGTCCATGTTGAAATAGTCACGCAGCTTTCAGGATGACGCTGCATGATTTTTCACATGTTGACAGAGATGTCAATGTTGAATTATTCACGCAGACTTCTGAGAGTCATCTTCTGGATAGATTAGTCTTGATCTGTCAGCGTGTTTTTGTCATTTTTACTTAAATGTGTTTCTGGCAATGATGCATGACTTTCATCCTAATCTATCTGAGCCTTTCGTGAATTAATCATCTGCGTGAATAAATCACTCAGCATGTCATAGTAGTATATCCATATGGAGTCTGCGTGACTTTTGAAATTTCTTTCAAATACTGAAATACACGCATAGACATAGATATATCTGACTTTGTCTTCTGTCATTTCCTGTAGTGAACATCCGAAGCGAAGAAGCAGATTTTGAAGGGTGCTTGAGTATCTCATTTAAGCATGATCTATCTCATATAACATTCCCTCAATTTGATCTTCCTGAAGCAAGACTATCACTGTTGGCCAATCAAGACCACACAACCTTACTCTGCTTGATGAATGGACAACCTTTCCAGAGTCTGGATCTAGTATCCCATAAGAAACCAGCGTTCTTGTTCGGAGATGCTATAGCACAAAAATCTCAGCCGAAGGGCATCAGGGAGAAAGTGTGTTTCTGCTTTGAGGGGGATGTGAAACAACCCATGTACTGGCCAAAGGTTTTCCGGGGCTTATCAATCATGAGACTTATGCATGTCAGCTACCCGAGAAAGATGTCCTGGTATTTGACAGAATATCAGCAGGCGAAGGCAAGCCGTATTATTTACAGGAAGGAGGGATTTTTCAGTGCCCCGGAGGATCATGTATCAGTGTTTCGGAGTTTGAAGCCTGGATGCATACCACCTGAAGATTCAACCATATTGATGCCGTTCAGGATGTCCATTTTCATAAATGAATTCATGTCTAACAAGAATGCATTCTATCCCACCAATTCGACGCCGAGAATGAACGACCTAATGAATCAGGAGAATGTGAGATGGAAGACTTTAGTCCACTGGGCTTTGGAAAATTTTGAAACTAAGCTGAAGAAGATAAATCTCTATGATGCCGTCGTCAATTCATCCTACGGCTTCAAGCCTAACCCTTTTCTGTTCCTGGCTTTGGTTGAGAGGTACAACCATAGGACAGGAACCTTTATGACTCCGAAAGGAGAGATGGGCTTCGCCCTTCATGAGATGGAATACATCTCACACCTGCCTTCAGGCTCGCTGCCGTATGAGGAACATGTTCCTACGACAGAAGAGCTAAACTTTCTGTCAGAGAAGAACCCAGAGATGGTCCATCTATTTGAAGAGATGATGTGCCATTTTGGCACATGTACTCTCTATTATAAGGGTTCCAAAGATGAAGCTGGCAACCACATACAGAAGTGGATGTCGTACCTTTTCATGAATCGTGAAAAGGATGAGAAGAAAATAAACGAGAAGAGGTGGTATCAGATTAGCAACTTCAAGCCTCTTTCTGAAAGTGAAATCACTTATCTGCCGGAGAAATATGACTGCAAAGATTTCACCATCACTGAAGACTGGTACGAGTTCAAAGCTGGAACTACTTTCAGTTCTTATGTACGGCAGAGTGGCAAGAGTCTGTCAAGGAACGGTCATCTGGCCGGATTTCTATCCCTGTGGTTGAGAAGATTCATCGTTCCTGGTTCGAGCTCCTTGGACAGGATACACAGAGGTGTTATCTTTGCGGTGGTGCGCCTCGTGTATGGCTACAAGTTGGACTTATTATCAGCGATGACCTGTAGACTGAATACAGGTCTTCGAAATTTTGTAACTACCATGCTGTCTGCTCAGAGGCTGATGACTGAAGAATTCCCAAGGATAGAGATGCCTTTCACATTTTTATATGGTTGGCTTCTCCTTCATCATGATGGTCTGATACCTCCAGGAGCAGGAGGGAGTAGCAGTCTTTTTCTGGAGAGGTACTCTGGAGAGACGTTCTGGAAGGTTCACACCCTCCCAGAATGCAAAAATGTATTGAATAGGGCATCACATTGGTCAATCCAATGTGTCCCTCCACCATCGGGCTATGAGAGTATGCCCTTAAATATGATGGACGGAGATATGAAAAATCGACTAGATGATGTAGCCTTCCAATGGTTACAGAGGATCCGGCCTTCTCATCTAGTATATTGTCACGAAGAAATGGCATATCTGGAACCATATTTACCAAGCCGATTTGCCAGACAGTTCGGGTATGACCAACTCCACGTTGGGAACGCCACTACTTGTCTATATGCTCGTGGAGGACTCATCGACGGAGCTCGAGCTTGGAGATATTTTGAGGCTAGAGATACAAAGGTTGTATTCTCTATACCTAATCCTTTGTCTAGCTCGGGGCCAAAGATGCTTTACACGTATGCTCATTTTTACGTGTCGTCGAGCACCTTCAGATCGAGTTTCAATCTGAAGACCTTTGTTGCAGAGGATGATTCAGCTCCATCGAAGAGGTCAAAGAAGAAAATTGTTATTCAGCACTTTCCTTCAGAACCCGAAGATGAGACAACAGAAGTTGAGCCTCCCTATGAATTATTCCAGGAAGGAAATTTCCCTGATGAGGTCATTCCTCCTATATTTATATCTCTTTCTAAGAGGAAATGAAGTGACGAATCCGAGACCGTCTCCAAGAGGAGTACTAGGACTCAAACATCCAAGAACAAGAAAGGGGTCTCGGTGACTGCTACTTCATCTTTGGGCGGTATTCAGTTGATGAAGACGATGCCGCTGATAAGGACGAAGAGACCGATGAAGACGACGCTCCTTTGATAAGGAGGTCGAGAGGCAAATATGTTAAGAAGTCTGTCAGCAAAATTAAGGGTAATAAACTCCTAGAGACAATCATGAGTGGAGGAGTTTTGCCAGAAATCAATAAAGTAGCTTCTACTAAGAAGACCGAGTCTGATAATATTCACCTTACAACAGCTTCAACCGAACAGACTGAAGTAGAGTCTGTTCAAGCTCAGGAAACAACTGCTCCGACCACAAGTGGAGTAGCTATTGAACCCTCGGAGACGAGGATAATCCCATTTGAGCATGGGACAGAAGGCGTCATTCAAGCACTGGATGACCAGATTGATTACTCTGAAGAAGCAACAGCTCCGGAAGAAGCTACCAAACAGTCAGAAGTTCCTGAAATTCAAGCTGAAGAAAATATTTCTTTGGCCAGAGGCGATGAAGACGTGCCGGCGTCTGAGCTATCAGCTACTGATGATCTGTTAAAGAATGTTTGTCAAGATATCATTCTTCGAACCGATATTCCAGAGACAACTGAACCGGCAACCAATACCGAGCTTGCTATCGTCATTGTTCCAGAGATTCATGAAGATGTAAATATCATTGATTCTGAATCAGAAGCTCATCCTAAAGACAAAGAAGAAGAAGAAGAAGCTGAAGGAGGAGAAGACTGGCATGCCGGCATTTTGACTCCTTATGATGCGGATAAAGTGAAGGGGAACAGAATGGAGCTTAGCCCTAAACCTGTTCAATCACCGAACAATGCTGTAGCACCCAGTAATTCTAGAGCTGGAAGCAGCCATATAAAGCAGGTATCGGATACAATCATGGACCGGCTGCGTGAAGAAGCAAAATTCCCTCCACATACTGAATATGAACCTCAGCCAGGTAGAACTTTATTTCAGATTCTGTTTTTGCTGTTTCTTTTTTTTTCTGTAAATGCTGATTATATTTTTCTTTAACTGTAGGAACTGCTGCAACAATGAGTTCGACTCATGCTCCGCTTATCCAGGCTGATGCTGATGAAGGGAGTTCACACTTGCCAACTTCTCCGGTCGCACATACTTCTGTTCCAAGGATTCAAGCTTCTTCTTCCATAATGACAGCGACTCCTGGATTCGAGACTGGGTTAGCAAGAACCTTGGGAATGTATCCGGAGATCATTTATTCATATCTAGATACATATTCCAGACGCTTCTTGAAGGATGAAGCCATGCCTTTTTTTGATCTTCGAACTATGGTCAAGTTCCCACTGATGGCGCTGCGACATGCTGGTTGCGAATCTCAGTGCATTTTCTTCGAACATCTCCTAGATGAGTTAGAAGTAACTATCCGAAAATACTGGGAGACCAAGAAGGAGGACATTCACTCTTTAACTGTAGCTGAGATTGATCAACTAGAGCATGAAGCACAATCCCAACAGGCAGCTCTCGAAGCATTTCTTGCCTCTTCTACTGAAAAATTAGTAGAAAAGGGTGAAGAAATATTAGCTGCTCGTCGAAGAGTAGAGTTTTTAGAGAAAGATAAAGCGTCCAAGACTGAAGAACTGAAGAAATTGAAAGAGGAATTAGCTCGTCTTCAAAAGCGTATTGCTGTCATGGAAATAGAGCAAGCTAATGTTGTTACTGTTTATATCTCTGAAGCCGAACGTTGTGAGACTCTTCAGAAGGAACGAGAACAGATGCAGGCGGAACAAATTGAAGAAGTCAATCGTCGCCAGTCTGCCATCATTATTTTTGATGAACAGAATGTTAGAATTGTGGCAGCAGAAAGAGTTAGAAAGACTCATGAAGAGAAACTGAATGCTGTTCTAGATCGTATTAGAGAGCTGATAACTCCAAATAAGTGAATCTCTTTTATTTTTACTTTCACTTGTATTTCATGTTTTGATTCTGGAATGAATGAAAAATCCTTGATCTGATTTTTGGTTTTGCTGTTTTGATGATGATAGATTCATAGAAAATATCTTCAGAGATAAATAATACATGACATATTTCAGTAAAATAGAATATACAAACAAACTTTGTAATTCTATCAAATGATATTAAACCAGAAATGATCTTAGTTTAATACTGATTGGAAAAAATAGAATTCAGACATAAAAAATATCCTTGAACTCAATTTTCATGATCTTTAGACTCGGAAATCAAAAGACTATATGAATGAACGGGTTAACCGTTAGATTATAATGAACGGACGAACCGTCGGATAGATGAACGGACGAACCGTCAGGTATTAATGAACGGACGAACCGTCAGATGAACGGATGAACCGTCAAGTATGAATCACTTTTCAAAACAGTCAATAGAAACCATATTGGAAGACAGAAGGTTGCAGTAGAAGTCACCGATACTCGTATCGGAATCTCAAGAAGTGGTACTGGAAGAATCAGATCTCTTATCTTCATCAGACTCGGGATCTTCATATTGATAAAAGGAGTAGGAGCTATATAGCCCAATCCGCATTTCGTCCTTCCATATTTCAGAGAAGGAATACGAACAGGTATTTTTCTTCATTTTCCACTATTGAGGCCAGTCCTGAAGTCGTAGCCCATATTTTTGATGATGTCTTTAGATTGCTGACTATAACGACGTAGTTCTAATCTTCCAGTATCATCATTTCTGTCATCATCTTCTAAATCAGAAGGACTTTGAGGCCCTTTGTAGAAGAATATTGGAATGTCTCCTGGTTTTCTGCTGGGAACTAGAAAGTATGAAGATTGTACAGGTTCTAGGGATACATCTGTATGAACAGTCTGTACAACTCCAATGGTTATTGTGTTCAAGTCATCTAACAAATGTAAATAACTATGAACATAATTACACACATCAGCGTACTGCAAGGATGGAGACTTTTTATTAAATGTAAAAGCAGCAATATTTACATTGGGAGAAGGCTGAGCCTTAGAGATCTTAGCCAAGTCAATGACTAAAGGGGAAGAAGAAGAAGAAGAATGAGAAGAAGCTTTGTTTCGATTAAGATCGATAACAAATGGCTCAGAAGAGGTGAGCTCCCTTGAAGCTTGAGATGGAAGAATAATCCGCCCTCCAACTGGAATTAGCAGAGTATCCTGTGAAGATACAGGAACTGTAGTACGCCCACTGATAGAAATGATCATTGTGTCTTGAGCAGACGACTGAGGTAACGGAGAGATCCGTCCATTCACCGGAATGATGAAAGAACCTTCTCCAGAGAGTTTGAGAGATTGTTGCTGAATAGTTCGACCTTTAACAGGAATTATTATGGTCTCACTTTGTGAATCCTCTTTCTCCATAGCTTGTATGACCCTTGTATACTCTTCTTTGTACATTCGGAAATCATTGAAATAAGCTTCAACCCCATGGAAGGGATTTATATCAGCAACTTCTTTTTGTACTCTTCCATTGCTATCAATGTATTTAAAACACTGATGAAGAGTAGAAGGCACCACATTATTTTCATGAAGAAAGGGCCTCCCAAGAAGAAGATTGTAGGATCCCACAATCTCGATCACATAGAAAGTGACTTTGGATCTGAAATCGCCTATCTGAAGCTTCAGATGAATCTTTCCCAAAGGCTCGCTTCGGCTTTGATTGAATCCCAGGATAGTTGTCACGCCCCGCTCCCGTAGGAGCGATCGTCCTCGCTAAGGCGTGATGCCGCACGGGCCTAGGTTGCGCCCGTGCAAGGCCAAGTCCAGAAACGGCCGATTTGAGTTCTAGGCCACAGAGTCGCACAGAGTGTCCCCATTTGCAGCGGAATATAAATGAACACAATTGAAGCGAAACCAAATTCTTTATTGATATTCAACAAGTTTACAAGCGGCGCTAGGCCGATATTACAAGTCGCTCAAGCTCTCTCTCTCTGAAACATAAAAGGCGTGCCAAGTGGCTTACAAGATGAAATGATTCATGGCGATGTTCCGATACATTATGTCCCGTATATGGTGCTCCAGCTCCTTGCAACGCTCCAAGGCCCAGAGATAGCTCTGTGCCTTAGCACGTTCGATTGAAGCTCCGCACCCGCCGGCGTCTCCTGCATCCTGCAAGCATACTGTGGGGTTATCAGTACATTGTTATGCACTGGTGGGGAGGCTGGCTCGCCCACAATGCCATCATTACCAAACACGTTCTATAATCTTTTGTGCATCTCTATCATTCATTGTCTTTCTAATCTTGCCTTAGGATCAATTTTATGGCATATTGCATAGCCTATCTCGTGTTACCGAACTCGAGTGTCGCATGGAAATACATGTACGACTTACCCATACTTACCATCCGGCCTTCCCTGTTCAAGGTAAACCAAGTTAAACCACAATTTATGTAAAATAACATAACACGATTCATGTACGCATTCAATATCGAGTGTGTGTCCATGTCTCGGGATTCTAGCACGTCGGGGGCATGTTCTAACATGTCGTAGGCACGTTTTTAGAGTGTTACAATTCAAGCATGTTTCGGGTATTTCGTTCAAGCATGTTCAGGAGTGTTACATATCGAGCATGTTCAGCAGGTTACATTTCAAGCGTGTTCTGAGTGTTATATTTCGGGCATGTTCAGGAAACACTTCATTTAGTTAACTTATACTACTTTGATTTCAATGCAAGAACTTGCACGTGGATTGCCACCAGCATAGTCCACTTAATCTACATGCACGGGTCGCTGGCTTTACAAGCCATTTAGGACATTCCCCTGCGGCAATTCTCAACTTAGCGTAGGGTGATGGCTGGTACACCCCGTTAAGTCTCTTGAATATACCCTCCTACTTACGTCTCTTGGTGCCCAAGCCCGCACCCAAGCAGCCCGTAAGCGCCGTTGATTCTGCCTAGGCCGGCCACGGTTTACCCCCCCAACGCCCGTGCCGCAGAATCCTTCCACACGACGGCCACGGTATTCCCCCCCATCGCCCGTGCCGTTTGTCCACGACCATTTCGTATTAACTTGTCTTTTACTTAGCGGCTATCTCCGAGCCGTAGGCTAACCCTTAGCCATAATGCGTTAACGACCAGGTTGGCGTCCGTACAGCGCGGGTAGCGAGCCCCGTTGCACGTGCCCGTCATACCTGTCGCTAGCGTCTTCCATGTCTTATCTTTCATGTATTCTTTCTTTCATTTTCTTTCTTTCACTTGTTCATTTGATTCATCGATTCATTCATGTATTCATTCATTCATTCGTTCGTTCATTTGTTGAACCCATTCATTCACGCATTACGCAACTCCCAGTGTGGGAGTCGCCTTGGCGACCCATCGGTCCCATAGCCTTTCAATGTTGCTAAAACTCTACTCGGAGCGACTATGTTGATAGTCCTCCCCGTTTCATTGTTGTAAACCATTCATTGTTTCATTGTTTGAACGTATAAGGGACATGAACGTGAGCTCGTGCCTTAGCACGAGCGTAGAGCGCGGTGCGAGCATTTCTATAATTATCGAGTTCTTTTCCATGTTCTAAACAAGCATGCAAGATGGGATTAATCCCTTAGCTAGGTGCGTTGAATCATTTATTAGCATGCAGGGTGTTATCGCCTAGCGATTCTCGTGATAGTGTCCGCATTGTTATGTGTCTAGGCTAAGCACAGACGGGTTCATCGGAGCCACCCACCTTAGCGATGTTCGCATCGGCCGAGCGATCCTCCGAGCGCGCCTTCGATAGTCTAAGTCTGGATTCATCTTGTCGGGCCAATGCAAGCCTTGCATCAATTCGCATCGATACTTCATCGGGTCGAAGCAACGCTTCGGGTCGACGGCTCGTTTGAGTCGTTGCACTCGCCGTTTGGAATCGGCGTTCCGCTAGGGCGGAGCGGATCGTTACAATAGTAGTAACTGTTTTGGAAAGCTTGTGAAGAGGGATTTTCAGTTCATCCAATAGGCTCTTTGGCATGATGCTTATAGCAGACCCTGGATCAATAAGGATACGATCTATCTTCATCGTATCGATATAACCGGTTGTAGTAGAGAGGCCGATCATGTCGATTATCCTCCAGTAGCATGTCACTGGGATAATCTCCAATACACTGTTGTAATGTAAGCAAGTGGCAGGTTCTGCATCTGGCTTCTTCAATTGTGCAAGACAAGAGTCTGCTTGAAGAAGTGCTTCACTTAACGTCTCCCGAGTTTCTTTAAAAAGACGTAGAAGTTCAAAGAGGGACATTCTAGCTGGAGTATTAGCAAGTTGAGCTAGAATGTCGAAGTTGTAAGGCTTCTGAAGCCCAAGAGGAGAGGACTTCTTGATTGGTTTATCAAACCGAGCCTGTTGTTTGCCTTTCTCCAGAGCTGTAGACTTGGGAGGAACAGGTTCAACCGCTGTAGTTGAAGGAACAGGTGCAGTAGATGATTCTTCTTCAAGAGGAACATTAGGAGCATCTTTATCAGCTGGAGGGATATCAGAAGTATCCTCAGGATTCTTGAAATAATCCTTTAGATAAGGTTTCCCCGTTCGAGTAGCACTAACAAGTGCTTCTTCTTTATCTTTTGGCTCTGTGTCGGAGGTAGATCCAAGAGACGTCATATGACATGACTTAATCTTTCCAGCCTTCTTGGACTTTCGAGAAGTAGTCTTTTGAGGAGAAGGCGAATCAAAATTGCCACTAGATCAGGATGAATCCACATGATTTCTCCAGTTTCCAAAGTGATTGGCACTAATCCTTCAGATTGTGGAGGAGGAATATTCACTATTTCAAGAGTTGCCTTGGAAATATGAACAATCCCACTTTCAAGGAGTTGAGGAGGGAAATCTCCGAATTGCATAGAGACGACATTGGAGGTGACGGTCTTCTCTTTTGGAGTAAGGGAGATAGCTCTAGATTTAATCATTTCTTGGATCTTTCCTTTCAGTACATAACATGTACGAATTGTGTGACCCAACATTCTGTGATATGGGCAGTATTTGGGATGATTGTCTTACCAGCTTCATCAGGTTTCTTGTTTTAGGTAATTGTATTTTTACCTTTTAGCAGACATTCAAAGATACCAAGGACATCGTCATCATCGAAAGAGTATTCTTCTTTGGGACGAGGTGTTCTTGGTTGTTGAGTTGTAGAAGTAGGAACAGTTGATGCATCTTTGCTCTGAAGATTAACTTCAAGAGTTTCTTTTCCTTTGCGAATATTGTTTTTATTGTTAGTACCTTGACCTGTTTCTTTGGGAGTCATCTGCACTCCTAAACCTTTGAAGGTTTCAGCACTAATTTCTGCAGCCTTGGCACTAACTATGAAAGAAGGCCAATCTTGGAATTGGGTGGATCCTGTCCACATGCTGATGATTGGCAACAAGTTTGATTTGTATGTGTCGATGGTGACAGCATCAGGAGTTCCAAGAGGCATCTTCAGAGCTTCTCTTCGAACCGTTCAATGTACTTTTCTGTAGTTTCATTATTTTTCTGCTTGATTCTAATAAGAGCAGACATAGTCATGTCATTGAGCCCTTCATAGAACCGTTCAAGAAACACTGTTTGAAACCGGAAAATGAGGTAATGCTCCCATCTGGGAGACTTCTATACCATATAAGCCGTTCCCTTGAGACATCCAACAAACACCCGAGTAAGGAGGACGTCGCTTGGTTGCAATTGATCAGTCATCACTTCAAAGTGATTAATAAACTGACTTGGAGAAGTGGTTCCATGAGATAGTAGGAGGCTTGTATTTAGGAGGATATGATACTTGCTTCCATTCTATCGGATAAGGTTGCTTGATGCCTAACCTTTGTAAACCATCTTTCTGTTTGAATGCTTCGAATTGAGTTTTGAGATTCCTCAATTCTTCATTAACAACTCCGGAAGATTGTGGAGTTGTAACTTGTAGAGAATAGGTGGGAGGAGGAACAGCATTGTAAGCACTACCCCCAGCTCCAGAGAGACTAGGATTTAGTTGAGCTGGTCCAGGAGTATTAGATTGTACTGCTGGAGGAACTTGTACTGGACTTATATCAGTGTCAGTTGATATGACATCTGGTATAGTCTGTCGATTTTGCATCTGAGCTGTCATGAGTTCATACATCGACTTCATAGTATCAGCCATAGACTTCATTTACTGTTCCAAAGAAGCAATCCTTTGATCTTGGGGAGTCACCGAAGAGGAAGGTTCATTGTTCAATTCAGTATTCCCATCCACCATATATGTAGTGACTGTAAGAGGGATTTGATGATTAGTGGATGTGGTATGCTCTGAATCACTGCTTCGTGCATCAAAGTCATTTATAGGAGAACTACCCCCAGTAGGAAGAGGTGGAAAGTTAGATTCTCCCATAAATTCAGAATCATCTTCAGAGATCAAATTTCTTTGACTAGAAGCTAGGACTCTGCTCTGGTGTTTCTATATACTCCATCTGGACTATCAGCTCTACCCCCAGTATCCCGAGAGGTCATGTTGACAGAAGCAAACAAAGGCTCATCTTCATCAGACATAGGTTCACACTGAATCCGATTGAAGACAGATTGTCGTTTTGTTTGACATCTGCATTGCATTATGACTCTTGGCTGGAAATCACATTCATGATCAACATGGTCATCAGCCATTGATTGACATCTGTATTGAATTATGACTCTTGGATAGAAGTCACATTCAGCATGGTCCTTTGACACAGAATCACTTCTTCTCTTCTGTTGAAGATATTCTCGTAAATCTGTTTGTGAATATTGAGGAGTATTTCCTGTTCTTGGGTTTTGATGGCTCTTGATTATATAGAGAATGATTAATATGAGCCACATAATTTCTTGCATACTCTGCATCTGGATCTCTTATCCTTGTTTCCAACTGGTATGGTTTCTTATCACCAGAAGTGTTGAGTTTTTTTCTTAGATCAGTTGGAGGTAACACATTAGTTTTGGAAACATGAAATTTTTCTTCCATTGATCTGGATATTTGCAGAGAAGAAGAGTTGAACCATCCCTTTGATTAGGAGTTGGTAACAGACTTTCTTTTATGGACAGATTCTGTGCCCAATTCGAAGAAGTCATAGAAGAAGACACTAAAGAATGTTTCTTCTTAGACTCTTTCAAGTTTTGAGACAGAGAATGTCCAGAAGGAAGAGTAGTCAAAAGACCATCTTCTTTTCTTTGACTAACAAAATTGTCAGTCAAAGTTGTTCCTGAAGTAAAAACTACAGGAACAGAAGAAACAACTAAAGAGTTATTCCTTTTCGAAGGGACTTTTGTGGAAGACCACCCCCAGTTCTAGTGGAACTTGGCAAAGAAGAAGAGATAGCTAAAGAGCTATTCTTCTTAGATGAAATACACTGAAACAGGCTTGGTTAAAGAACCAATGCTGTTAGCGTGACTTTTGACTTTGGAAGTACACGCTGGAACAGACTTGGCTAAGGAACCAGTGCTGTCAGCGTGACTTTTAACTTTGGAAATACACGCTGGAACAGATTTGGCTAAAGAACCAGTACTGTCAGCGTGACTTTTAATTTTAGAAACACACTGGAACAGATTTGGCTAAAGAGCCAGTACTGTCAGCGTGATTTTTGGATGTGAGATTGCACACTAGAACAGATTTGGCTAAAGAGCCATACTGTCAGCGTGACTTTTGATTGCTGTCATCTTCGAGCGCACAAGAGTGTGCGTGCTTGCAGTAGAGTTCTTGCCAGTTTTAGGAGTAGACACTGTGGCAGAGACTTCACCATTGGCTGCCAACTGATTCTTAGGAACATAGACAGAGTGTCCCTTCGACTTGGCAGTGATGATGGAGGCTGTAGTGGGCTTACCACTCTTAGCCCGCTGCATTTCTTCATAGGCGAGTTGATCGAATTTGATCGTCATCACCTTCTTCGTCGAGCCGATTGACGAAGTGTCGCATTGAGTTGTTGCCATCTCAGAAGAGGAGATGGTTTTTCCCAGCAGAGTCGCCAATTTGTTTTTCATAAATAAATTCCTTTATTTATTGTGTATCTGGGAAAATTACAACTGTGGGATCTGATCTAGAAGACGATCACTTTATCCCTTGGACTATGCGAAGAAGAAAAGCTCTCAAAATTTTGACAGTAGATAACTATGTATCTGTACAATGAATGAGAAAAAGAACTCTATTTATAGAGTCAAAATAAAACTGAAAAGATAACTGTCTTCACAGCCTGTGCTTAGTTGAAAATCACGCAGGATTTAACATACGCAAGGTTGTGAGAAGTTACTGGACGTGGCCTGTAACTGTTGGACACATGGCGATCATGCATGAGTCGTGTGCAAGTTACAGGACACGCAGGCGAGAGATCAGTGGCATGGCTGCCACGTACTCCAATTTGATAAAATCTACGCAGACTTGTTGAAGACGAAATCCACGCAAACTCGTGTAGAAAGCTTCAAAATCCACGCAAACTTGGGGCAAGAAGCTTCAGAATCCACGCAGATTTGGTGAAGAAAACTTCAGAATCCACGCAGACTTGAGGAAGAAAACTTCAGAATCCACGCACGTTTGAGATGAAGATCTCACAAATACACGCAGACTTGAGATAGAACTGCCAGCTGTCTTGATTTGGCGTGCCTCGACTGACACAAAATCTCTGACAGTGATTGCTTTTGTCAGTCGTATTAAATGACAAGAAACTCTTTTAGTACGCCAACATGACGAAGGTTGAGTCTTGCTGAAGAAGATTTCGAAAATCACGCAATAGACGGCTGTGATCTCTCGAATTCTGTGCATACGTGGCATACGAAAAGACATTCTTCGACTGTTGTGCTGTCAATCATAATTACTCTCTGACAAATGATGAGCTGTCTCCTCAGCGTGATTTGTAAATATTGTCTTGATCAACTGAGCGTGACTTTTGACTCTGTCTTGATCAACTCAGCGTGACTGTTATTTTTAAAGGCCTACACATTCTCCGTCATTTTGACACGGATAAGGCCATTTTCCGTGGTTTTAGCACGGAGAATGGACATTCTTCGTGATTTTAATACGGAGAATGATGGAGAACAGTCGACAGAAACCTAAAACCTTTTTTTTTTTTTGAAAAAATTTGCCAGGAACAAAATTCAAGAGTTTTCGTTCTTCTTTCAAAACGATGCTAACTCTTATGGAAAAGGAGAAGATCTTCTCTCCACAATTGACCTAATCGTCGAAAAACTTCAAATCTCTCCACGATGATGATGATGATGATGATGATCGGATCGGAGTTCGACTGAAAAAAGTACAGTGAACTACGAACGATCTTTGCGATCTCTGCTGAGGATGAGAGCAATGGAATTCAGATCTCTCGTGAAGAAGAAGACGAAAATCGCAATCCAAATCTGATTTTGTGCGAAGGGTAATTATGGTATTATAAGATGGCAATTTTGTAAATACAGAACATCTAAAGGGAATCTCGAAATATTTAACGTGGAAATATATAATTCTGGACATTTCATAAAATCCATCATGCGGGTGAATTTTTCATACAAACCAACCCCGAAATTGAGTTTCTTAGCAATTCTCAGTTGTTTTTATGCGTTCAAACTCTTCCAGAAGTACCACCACAAGAAACATCTCTTCACAAATTATTGGGTTATTTAGTTTTAGGGTCTCGTATTACATTCAAATTTCGTGTTTTTATCTCCATATTGTTCAGAAGAGTGTTTGGATCTCGCAATGACCGTTAACTTGGACTGGATGCCTAAATTACAAATTTTGAATATCATTAGAGACCCTAAAAATATATGCAAATTTCGAATATTTTGGAGACCTAAATGAGATTAACGATTACTCCAAATCATCCCGAAGGAGGATGAGACTCAAACTCTATTCTAATAATATGGAGACCTAAATATAATTTTGAATATTATACAAGACCTAAACCTAAATAACCCAAAATTATTCAAGTATCAAAATGGAACTCCATGTTCAAAGCCAATATAGCTTGCAAGTAGAAACGTTGACTATGATCATCCAGTTGTAACAATGAGTGCAAGCATGAGTACTACAATCAAAGTATAAGCAAACGCCTACTAGCTTGTTGCCAGGAGCTTTCTCAGGAGCATGGATCCGACATGCCAAATGATGTAAAACAATATTTTTGGCACTTAACACCAACTTGCCATTCTTGCCTAGCTACAATTAATCTCCATAAACAAATACAAAACCTACACTGGAAAAAGTTTTGGTGGACACAATGAAAGGACTAAGGGGCCATCATAGGCGATGTGTCGAAGGATCAATATATTGCTTAAAAGTGTTTTAGTGTGTCGATATTGTTGTTAAGTGATGTGCAAGGACCTAATATATATTGATTGCTCAAAGTAATTAATTAAGTGTAGAAAACAAAACACTAATAAATGACAAATCTTAATTAAGTATGACATAGTTTAGAATTTGTCTGTGAAGCATATCATCCTTCAGATTTTTCGGAGACAAGTTGCCCTAGAATCAAGACACCTAAGTTTAGGACACTGCTATTTTTTACTCGCAGTTTTTAACGCCGTTGGTCCGTCCATCACGTGGCGGCCTTCCTTTGGTCTCTTGGCCAGAATTTTTAGGAAGTGGAATCCAGTGGTAGCAGGGGCCGATGGGTGGATGGCAATAAGGGAAATGATAAATGGCCCACGGGGGTTGGCCGCGCGTGCCCGCTCACCGTGTGTCACCACCCCATAGGCCCTCCTGTTGCCTTCAGGACCCACCCGTCCCCATCCAATTAAATGATAACACGTGACCCGGACTAGAACTACGTAGCATCGCCCTGACGATAATTATCGATTAATATATGAAATAAAATCCTCTAATTATTCTTTACTACTTATTTAATATATCATGCCATCCAAATAGAAACATTGACTATGATTATATAGTTGTTAACACTAAGTGCGTGACTACAATCAAATTAAGTATACTACTATTCTAAGCAAGCACCCATTTGTTAAAGGCAATGTTGTAAAAATCGGACCGGACCGGCAGTTGGATCGGGTTCAACCGGTTTAAGCCAAAAAATCGATCCGGTTCGACTAAAACCAGGTCTTTTAAAGAACCGTCGGTTTTTTGTCAAAACCAGGTTCAACCGCTGAACCGGCAGAACCGGTTCACAATTGAACCGGCCAATTTTGGTTATTTTTTCATTGTAAAAAATTCAAAATAAATTATTATGGTAAATTTGGACCATTTGATTATTTATTTGGTTTTAATCGACCTTATAGTTGTAAAATTAAACCGAACTAATATACTTATTATCAAACCAAACTAAACCAAGAAGTAAATATGGATATTTTACCTATTTGAACCAAACTAAACCAAATTTATTGAACTCTAATTGAACCGCGCAAATCCGGTTGAATTCTGGTTCGACCTATACTAAAAAAATTCGGTTGGATCATCGGTCTGGTTTTTAAAACATTGGTTAAAGGACCTTCACGGAAGCAAGGATCCAAATCATCCAACACGTGACATGCCAAACTTTGCATGTTACTTAGTGATAGCGACATTGAGTATTCAACAAGTCCTTGCTTGCCTATATAAGCAAATTCATCTCCAAAGCCTATTCTCCCACCAAAATAAACACATACTTCATAGAAACAAAGGCGTAGTAGACACAATGAAAGGAGCCATCAAATATTTCACTCTCTCCCCACTTCTGTTCTCCTTCACCATACTACTGACCAACCTCTCCTCTGCCAATTTCGTCTCCGCTGCATCATCGACTAACGACTTCATCAGCAAATCCTGCCAGGCCGCCAGCGCCTATCCCGACGTCTGCGTGCTGTCCCTCAAGGCCTACGCTCGCTCCATCCGTCGCAGCCCTCGCCAGCTAGCCCGGGTCGCCCTCTCCGTAAGCGCCAGCCAGGCCCACGACGCCTCGAGCTTCCTCTCCGGCGTATCGACCGCGGTCGGGCCGGGGAACTCGATGCTGTCCGGAAGTAGCGGCACTGCAAGCTCGTTTGACGACTGCATGGCGGCAATGGCCCGCAGCGCGAACAGGCTGCAGAAGTCTGTCAAGGAGCTGAGGCGGCTGGGCCGGTACCGGAGCCGCAGGTTCGTGGCGCGCTTGGCAGACGTGCAGACGTGGGTCAGTGCTGCGCTTACCGACCAGAACGCTTGTCTGATGAGCCTGTCTCCCGGTGGCGGTGTCGACGGTGTCGGAACCGGAGCGGCGATAAGGAAGAAGGTGGAGGCGAGCCGGATGACTAGCAATGCGCTGTCCTTTGTCAACTTGATTGGATCCAGGAACTGACCTAGCAATGGTTTAATTATGTAACTGTACACTCTGTACATGCATGCATGGCATGCTACACGTCTAGTTATTTTGTTAATTAGATAAATACATGATAATTTTGAAAGTATACATATTCTGCAAATTAATTAGATTTTTTTTTTTTTTTTACTACTTTTCGATGGCGGAAAAGAAAAGAATTAGGGTTTTTTAGGTGACTCCTAGTCTCCAACTATCCGAAAATTGTTTTTTTTTTTTTTCTACTTTTCGATGGCGGAAAAGAAAAGAGGATTAGGGTTTTTTGGTGACTCCTAGTCTCCAACTATCCGAAAATTGTTTCTAGGTCCCCACGAATTTCCAATCCTTGTTCAAGGTCCCTAGGATTTTTTTTTTTAATTTTGTGGTCACCGTGAAGGATGTCACACTGATTCACTAAACAGAAATGGAAGACTTATGAAAGGAATCCGACCATGCGACCTCTCGTGCAGTAGGAAACAAAGTTTGTCTCTTACGAAATGAACGACACTGAGAAATGCATGTGTTAGGATGTGGGTAAGGTTTATCTAATAGGCTTTTGTGTGTTTTCATAAATAAACTAGGATTAGTTTTTGGTGGTAAATAATAAGGGAAAATTTATCAAATGTTCAAAATTGCAAAAGTTTTATGAAAAATCCAACGCAAAATATTTTATCGCATTTCCAGAATTAGCGAAAAATATATAAAAGGGTACGGAATGACCTTTTTGCCCTTCTAATTTATTGAAAACACCCACAAAATCTACTCTTAAAAAAAAAACGTTTCGATTCTTCATCTTCTTCCATACGCGGCTCACTTTAGAATTGAGGTTTTCTCCTCCAAAATCTTCAAACCTTACTTCAAAAACTCGTCAGTGACTCTCCATTCGCAATCTTCACACAATGTCGTCATCATCAGTTCTACTTCATCATCATCAGCAGCATCAACTGAAACCCCACTTCAGCATCATCAACAGCATCAACTGGAATCCCAGTTAGAGAAAAAAAAGAGTTGATGTGAAGAAAATTAAGAGTTTTTTGTCATTCTCCGTGTTAAAATCACGGAGAATGTCATTCTCCGTTTAAACACACGAAAAATGGCATTTTCCTGTGTTAAAATGTAGGAGAATAGTCATTCTCCGTGTTAAAATAACGGAGAATTGCCATTCTGCGTGTTAAAATGACGAAAAATGGCCATTCTTCGTGCTAAAATGAATGAGAATGGTCATTCTCCGTATTAAAATCACGAAGAATTTTCATTTTTCGTGTTAAAATGACGGAGAATGGCCATTTTCCGTTGTAAAATCATAAAAAATTGTCATTTCCCGTGTTAAAATCACGGATAATTGTTATTTCCGTATTAACATGCAAGAAATAGTCATTCTCCATGTTAAAATTACGGAGAATGGTCATTCTCCGTTGTAAAATTACGTAGAATGGTCATTTTTCGTGTTAGAATGCAGGAGAATATGACAATTCTCCGTGTTAAAATTACGAAAAATGGCCATTCTCAGTGATAAGATCACGGAGAATGGCTATTCCCGTGTTAACATGCAGGAGAATAATCATTCTCTGTTAAAAATACAGAGAATGGTCGTTCTCCATTGTAAAATTACGTAGAATGATCATTCCCCGTGTTAGAATGCAGGAGAATGGCCATTTTCCGTGTTTAATCATGGAGAATGACCATTCCCCGTGTTAATTAAGATCACGAAGAATGATTTTTTTTTCCTTTTTTAAAAGTTATATTGATTGATATCATACTTTTCATTGTTGTTTTTTTATCAGTGCAAACAACCGAGAAGCTCAAAGAGACAAATAAAAGGCTCAGGAATGAGAAAAACGAGCTTCAGAATAGTTGAATCGTTGTAGAATGAAGCCATTAAAAATGATCTAATCGTCGAAAAACTTCAAATCTCTCCAAGAAAGATGATGATGATGATGATGAGAGCGATGATCGGAGTTCAACTGAAGAAAAGCACAGTGAACTACGAACAATCTTTGCAATTTTTGCTGAAGATGAGCAATGGAATTCAGATCTCTCGTGAAGAAGAAGAAGATGAAAATCATAATCAAAATCTGAGTTTGTGAATTCAAATACATTATATGACCACATTTGCACGAAGGGGTAGCTATGGTATTATCAAAATGGCAATTTTATAAATACAGAGCATCTAAAGGGAATCTTGAAATATTTAACGTGAAAAACGTAATGTTGGGTATTTCATAAACCCACCATGTGGGTGGATTTTTCATAAACACCCACCCCGAAAGTGGGTATCTCAGCAATTTCTAGTAATAATAATAATAATAATTATATATTATTATTATTATTATTATTATTATACTATTATTATTATCATTATTATTATTATCATTATTATTATTATATATATCTATATAATATATATTATATATATATTCTATTATATATATAATAATATATAATATAATATATAATATATAATATAGTGTGGGACAATCTCCTATGGCGGGCGATTTGCGACAAGCTTTCGACTGACGACGTGTTAGCAGTATGGGATTCTCTTTTGTCTCTCGATGTAACTGCTGCCACTGGCCAGGTGTTGAGTCGATCGATCATGTCCTGACGAAGGGGGAGCTTGCGCGTGGGGTGTGGGAGTGGTTGCTGCGGGTCTTTGGGTGAATGGGAGTCATGGGGGTATCAGGGACGGAGAGTTGGGTGCTGGTTTGCTCCGGGACATAGGAGATTGTCAGGGTTCATGCCGAGGCAGTCGTATGGGTGTTATGGAAAATAGGAACAAGAGCAGGTATGAGGGGAACCCAACAATATACGATCTTCGAGGTTGCTAGACAAAGCAACAAGGCTATGGCCGGAAGAGCGGTTACGACGGAGGATTGAGTTCTTACTGGAGTTGGGGGTGATTACTATACATGGGATCATTAAGGGTTTTTGTTTTGGTTCCTTTTTTGACATTCAGTATAGGTTCTAAGCTTTTTGGATAGAGCTTAGAGGTGGTCGGGTCACCACTGTATATATATATATATATATATATCTATATAATATTATATAATATATATATATATATATATAATATATATATATATATATTATATATATATAATATAGAGAGAGAGAGAGAGAGAGGATCCTGATCAAGATACCTGCCCGCAGAGCCCCGCCAAAGCCTCGCCCCCCCTGCACCATTGGATCGAGCGGGGCCCGCGAGGGGCCCACGCGATGCCGTGCGATCCCTGCCAAGGATCGCGGGGCTCCGAAACGGGGCTCCCGATCCGGACCCATATATATATATATATAAAGTAAAATATATATATATATTATATTATTATATATATAATATTTTATATATAATATATATATTATTTTACTTTATATAATATATATTATATATATATATATATATATCTATATATATATTATTATATATAATATATTATATATATATATAATAATTGTGTTACAGACTCCTCGTCCAAAGGACTACAAACTCGACTTGAAGACTATACTCCCAGCCCTACAGCCTGCACTTGAATCGCACCACACCTGTACACATCCGCATATGCATCCAGCCCGCACTTTTATACCCCACCTGGAATTAAATGTGCTTTCCCCGTTGCTCTAACCTGCAACCTCTTGGGGGGATATTCTCACCTAACCACATACGCTAGAGGTCCTTGGCTATATATATATGTTTTGTAGAGGAGAGAGTACGATTTGTGATTTGGAGTTTGATTAGGATGAGATGTAGTCTCTTCTTTATTATTAACTAAAGAAGATGATCGTGGCAACGTAGGAGGTTCAAGGTTCAAGATTCGATTAATGATCGTGCGTCAGATGAGTGAAGGAGTTCCAAAGACGATAGTGGAAAATGTGATCACGATTGTCCCAAGATATCAATGTTGTTTGTTTAGCGAAAGGTGGAGTATGAAGAAATAAGAAAGAAGAGAAAAGTGTCAGACTTGTTGGCACATTTATTTTGATAACATTAACAGCATCTTCGTGGTATAATTTTCTCTATATTTCACAAACAGATATTCACTAAATCCTTCCAAGCCTGCTAAGAGATCCTTTTATTCAAGCTGCTCTTCAAATGGAGTCTGATGAAGTCTCCTAAAAATCAAAACTGAAGAAAAGACCAACGTACACTCAAAGACTGCTCTTAAATGTTCCACGATTTCGAGTTTGTACAGGTCTGGGATCCTCCATGTAACACC